>JALQSN010000650.1:0-28344 GCA_023690525.1 Holotrichia oblita | reverse complement strand
GTTACTGTAACGATTCATTACAAGACAAGTTAAATAGCCTTGAAACTGAAAAGAAAAAGATTACAGCAATAATTGCGGAAGAAAGAAAAGGTATAAGCTACCTGCCTGCTACAAAAGACGAGTTAAGACAAGCGTATAAAAAGGCACAAGAAAAATTATTACATGGCACTTTTGACGAGAAAAAAGCCGTCTTAAATATGTTTTTAAACAAGGTAATAATTTACTCAAAATATGTGGAAATTTACACAAATTTAATACCTTTAAGCCTTTGCGGAGGAATTGACATCAATATTTTACCGCAAGAGTTGATAGCGGAAAATAGCAACAAAGCCGTTGAAACAATAGAAAATACGTTAGAAATAGCCGCAAATATAGAAAATAGCATAGAAAAAGACGGGATTGACCCGTCTTTGACTAGCTCACCATTATATAGTGAACGAAATTTTGGCGCCTCAGGTAGGATTTGAACCTACGACATTTCGGTTAACAGCCGAACGCTCTAACCCCTGAGCCACTGAGGCAATAAAAAATGTGGCGACGACCTACTCTCCCGGTCCGTTTCCAGACAAGTACCATTGGCTCTGCAGGGCTTAACTTCCGTGTTCGGGATGAGAACGGGTGGAACCCCTGCGATATAGTCACCACAAATCGCTAAATGCACTTTTTACCTTTTAAATGCGCGTCATTTTCTGCCGTCACCTTAGTCTTAATTACAGTTTAAACAATTTTTCAACTACTCTAACCCATAATCAAAGCTTTGGTTTGTTGCCTTTAGGCCTCCCTCTGCATTAATTATAGTTTAGATAATTTTTCAATCATTCTAACCCATAACTAAACTTTAGTTTATTGCTTTTCTGCCTCGCCTTGGCTTTAATTACAGTTTAAACAATTTTTCAATCATTCGGTCTGTAACCAAAGCATCAGGTTTATTGTTAATATGATCTTCAAGCCGCTTATCCTGTTTTACTTTACCCTGCTTAATTACAACTCTAAACAATTTTTCAATTATCCTAACTTATAACTAAAGCGTCGGGTTTGTGTTTAACTGGATTTTCAGCTTTGCATCCTATCAACTTACGTTAGTTTTACATAACTACAACAATCTTTCAATCATTATCACTACTTTAAAACTTCCGTTTCTGTTTAACAAATTTTTTTTACAGACTTCAACTTAGGTTATCAACCTGCCTCTCTATCCTGCTTTGTCTTTTACTAAAGTTTCAGCCGTCTTTCTTTCGCTGTTACTAATGTATCAACATCGCTTTCTGTTAAACAAATATTAGGCAATTATATACTTCACTTAAGCTTTATACAATTCCAGCCGTCATTATATCGCTATCATTGCTGTATAAACCTAAGAGGGTATATTAACGCGCACTTTTCAAAAGCACACTCACAACTGCATATGTTTTTTTTGAACTTGTATTAACGACTTTCATCTATAACACAAACTCTTAAAGTCTTTTTTAGAAATTTATTTGGGTTTAAAACTTGATTCATCACTAGTATGAATCTTGTTTTAATTTTGTGATTAAGCCCTCGACTTATTAGTACCAATCAGCTGAACACATTAACTGTGCTTACACCCTTGGCCTATCTACCTTGTTGTCTACAAGGAGTCTTACTATCTTACGATATGGGATATCTTATCTTAAGGTGGGTTTCACGCTTAGATGCCTTCAGCGTTTATCCTCTCCGCACTTCGCTACCCAGCAATGCCGCTGGCGCAACAACTGGTACACAATAGGTGCGTTCATCCCGGTCCTCTCGTACTAGGGACAAAGCCTTTCAAATATCCTGCGCCCACGATGGATAGGGACCGAACTGTCTCACGACGTTCTGAACCCAGCTCGCGTGCCACTTTAATCGGCGAACAGCCGAACCCTTGGGACCTGCTACAGCCCCAGGATGTGACGAGCCGACATCGAGGTGCCAAACCTCCCCGTCGATGTGAACTCTTGGGGGAGATCAGCCTGTTATCCCCGAGGTAACTTTTATCCGTTAAGCGACGGCAATTCCATTCTCTACCGCCGGATCACTAAGCCCTACTTTCGTATCTGCTCGACTTGTTGGTCTTGCAGTTAAGCTCCCTTATACCTTTATGCTCTTAAAATGGTTTCCAACCATTCTGAGGGAACCTTTGGACGCCTCCGTTACTCTTTAGGAGGCGACCGCCCCAGTCAAACTACCCACCTGACATTGTCCACGGCCGCGATTAGCGCACCATGTTAGAATCCCGGCAAAGATAGGGTGGTATCCCAAGGGTGATTCCACACAAGCTGACGCCCATGCTTCGTAATCTCCCACCTATCCTGTACAACCTTTGCTAGGATTCAATATCAAGCTATAGTAAAGCTCTACGGGGTCTTTCCGTCCAGTCGCGGGTAATATGCATCTTCACATATACTACAATTTCACCGAGCCTATTGTTGAGACAGCGCCCAAGTCGTTACGCCATTCATGCGGGTCAGAACTTACCTGACAAGGAATTTCGCTACCTTAGGACCGTTATAGTTACGGCCGCCGTTCACCGGGGCTTAAGTTCTATGCTTCGGGCTTTCCCCTAACATTTCCCCTTGACCTTCCGGCACTGGGCAGGCGTCAGCCCCTATACGTCAGCTTGCGCTTTCGCAGAGACCTGTGTTTTAGATAAACAGTCGCTTGGGCCTATTTTCTGCGGCCTGCTCTCGCAGGCTCCCCTTATTCCGAAGTTACGGGGTCATTTTGCCGAGTTCCTTAACAATAGTTATCTCGTTCGTCTTGCAATTCTCTTGCCGCCTACCTGTGTCGGTTTGCGGTACGGGCAAATAACAGTTAACCTTAGCAGCTTTTCTCGCCAGCGTGAATTCGCCTACTTCGCTTGCGCTCCGCATCATCACCTAGCCTACATGGGACGCGTACTTCACTACGTCCCGGCCTCATGATTTGCCCACGGAATTTCCATCCCCGTGGTTAGGCTATCCTTCTGTGTCCCTGCCTCGTGCTGTTATTTGGTACAGGAATATCAACCTGTTGTCCATCACCTACGCCTTTCGGCCTCGGCTTAGGTCCCGACTTACCCTGGGTGGACGAACCTTCCCCAGGAAACCTTAGGCTTTCGACGGAGAGTTTCTCACCTCTCTCTCGCTACTTATGCCGGCATTCTCTCTTGTTTGCAGTCCACCACCCCTTTCGATATGGCTTCCGCCCGCAAACATTGCTCCTCTACCAATAATATTACTACTATTCCCAAGCTTCGGTGTATGGTTTTAGCCCCGGTAATCTTCGGCGCAATCATCACTCGACCAGTGAGCTATTACGCACTCTTTGAATGAGTGGCTGCTTCTAAGCCAACATCCTGGTTGTCTGTGCAATGACACATCCTTTTCCACTTAACCATAACTGAGGGACCTTAGCTGTGGGTCTGGGCTGTTTCCCTTTTGACAATGAAACTTATCTCACACTGTCTGACTCCTGGGTATAAATATCCGGTATTCGCAGTTTGTTAAAGTTCGGTAACCCGTGAAGGCCCCTAGCTCATACAGTGCTCTACCCCCGGTATTCTTAATCCCAAGGCTAGCCCTAAAGCTATTTCGAGGAGAACCAGCTATATCCTGATTCGTTTGGAATTTCTCCGCTAACCACAAGTCATCGCCGACTATTTCAACAGGCGTGCGTTCGGACCTCCACAGGATTTTACTCCTGCTTCATCCTGCTCATGGTTAGGTCATCAGGTTTCGGGTCTACGTCATACAACTATTTCGCGCTTTTAACACTCGCTTTCGCTTCGGCTCCGGTACTTCATACCTTAACCTCGCTATACAACGTAACTCGCCGGCCCGTTCTACAAAAAGTACGAGGTCACGCTTAATATTTCTATCGTTGCGCTTCCTCTGCTTGTAAGCATACGGTTTCAGGTTCTTTTTCACTCCCCTTCCGGGGTGCTTTTCACCTTTCCCTCACGGTACTATACTCTATCGGTCATCAGGTCGTATTTAGCCTTAGGAGATGGGCCTCCCTCATTCCCACCGAATTTCTCGTGCTCGATGGTACTCTGGATCCTCGCTCATACCCTTTAATCTTCGCCTACAGGGCTTTCACCTTGTTTCGCTACGCTTTCCTGTCGTATTCGACTGATCATTGGGTACTAAATGCGAGTCCGAACCCCGTACAAATTACTTTATACGGTTTGGGCTCTTACCTTTTCGCTCGCCACTACTCGGGTAATCGTTTTTTTACTTTCTCTTCCTCCGGGTACTAAGATGTTTCAGTTCCCCGGGTTCCCTTCGCTACACTATTTATTCATGTAGCGATACCACTATTGTGGTGCGTTTCCGCATTCGGACATCTGCGGATCTATGCTCATTTGCAGCTCCCCGCAGCTTTTCGCAGCTTATCACGTCCTTCTTCGGCGCCTGATGCCTAGGCATCCACCATATGCTCTTATTAGCTTAATCTATTTTTTAGCACCCTGCTTAAGAATTACCCCTGCCCTTTTAACGATTTATTTTTTCTGCTATTTTATTTAATCTTAATGTTTCGGACTTCGCCATAAACTTTAAGACGCACTATTTGATTTTATATACTTCCGCCGCCCGCAACTCTTCCCTCCCGGGTTTTGCCGCAAACTTTACGCAATATTGTTTACTTTTTTAGATACCTCCGCCGCCCGCAGTCGCCTGCGCGCCGTCGCTGTTCTAAAAATTATCTCTAAAATCCTTCCGCTAAAAAGTCAAGTCTAATTCTTAAGCAGGGCACCTTTTTCGTCTTTTCCCTAAATTTCTTTCTTACAAGACTCTCTTTTTTGATATTAGTATATATGAAAGATAAAGCTATTACCTTATTTTAAACTTATTCTCTTAACTTCTTACGCTCTCCGGTCTATCTGCTTATTAACTCTAAACCCGGCCCGGACTATTAATCCAAACCAGCTCTTTGCCAATCCGCTCAAAACCTTAAAACGCCTCTCGTTTTATTAGATATTTTGCTTCTCTCTCTATATTCTCTTCTCTCTACATATGCAGTTGTCAATGTACTGTCGGGGAACAACCGTGTTTTTTTAAATGTTTTTAAAAAGTGGTTGTCCGTGTCACTGTCAAAAGACAGCTTAGCTATAATATCACAACCCAAAAGGCTTGTCAACAGTTTTAACGGGGTTTTTGTATTTATTTTTTCATATTTATAAAAAATTTTTGGAAATCCTTTTTTAAGGGCTGGATTTTAGAAAATATTGCTAATTTTATGTGGTTAGGAGGGCAAAACCGCAAATAGAGGCAAAAACCGTAAAAAAGATTGAAAAAATTTGTTCAATTTTTTTTGGTTTTATAAAAAATTCAGCGGGTACTGCGACAATTTTGACAATTGGCGAATTTAGCGGGTACTGTGATGTTTTTGATATATTACGACAATTTGCGATTTTGCCGAGTACTCTGACTGTTTTGCGGATTTTCGACATGAATATTATTTATTAGCCGTATAGAAGTCAAGTTCGAAAAAGTCCAACCAGATAGGCCAATCATTCTAAAATTCCTGTTTTTCATTTCCAAATATTCGAAGTAATGTCTCTTGTTTTGGTATAATAAAATGCGATATAAGCGTTTTTTTTTGAGAATAACGTGATGATATTTATTTCTGCCACCTTTTAAACTAAACTACTATCGGCTGAAGCCGATAGGTTCGACTGCGGCTGAAGCCGCCTAAAAGTCTTTGTGTATGTTGAAATTGTCTGATTTGGTTTTTTCCACTTCATCCTGATTCTTTATATATTCGGCTATTACTTCATCCGTTATAATTTATATCATATGTGCAGTAACTCGATTTCCTGTAATTCTCCTTTCTCTTTTTACCTCTGCCTTAGTATCGGCTGTTAGTGAAAATCTATTGACCTAAAGCTTTCGCCTAAAGGCGAGGAATTTAACCACGTTTCGAGATAATTAAATATCTCCATTAGTATAGTTTGTTCAATGTATACTTCCTTAATTTCATCAATGTTACATTCTGTTAATTTGCCAAACAGCCATCTTGCTATTCTTTTATCTGAATTAATCTCAATTCTAACAAGCATCAATCTAATCCCAAACGACAAACACAAAAAAAGAAACAAATCTATAATCGTGATAAATATGACTATAATTGAATATTCTTTATACTTTACATTTCGTACCGACAACAGGCCCTATGTTACAGAGCTACACAATATTATTCCAAAAATAGCAATTCCACCCAAAAGGTGTTTGCCAAAAAAATATTTTCCGTTTTTTCTTTATAATCGGTTATTCTATTGGGTTATCCTATTACAGTATAGGCGTTATAGTATAGTAATTTTGTCCGCTGTCGCATAATAAGTTGCATGGCTGCCCGATACGTCCGACCAATCTATCGCCGTTTGCCCATGATTTAGCAAAAATCGGTTGGCTTTAGAAAACGGTTTTGATCCAAAAAATCCGCGATGCGCTGATAGCGGGCTAGGGTGCGGCGAAGTGATTATGCAGTGCCTGTCTGAAATTAATTTTGTTTTGGCGATAGCGTTTGATCCCCACAAAATAAAAACAAGCGGTTGCTCTCTTTGTGACAGGGCAGTTATAACAGCATCGGTAAAACGCTCCCAGCCTAATCCGAAATGACTTTGCGGCTGCCCCTCACGCACAGTAAGGGTAGTATTAAGCAGGAGTACGCCTTGTTTTGCCCACCCCTCTAACGTACCCGACTTTGACAAGCCCCCGCCGACATCGTCCTTAAGCTCCTTAAAAATATTAACAAGCGAGGGAGGAAAGCGGTTACCGTCATGCACCGCAAACGCCATGCCGTTGGCTTGACCCATTCCGTGGTATGGGTCTTGACCCAAAATGCACACCTTAACCGCGGGGTAGTCCACAAACTGCAAAGCACGAAAAATCTGATTTTTTGGCGGAAAAACCGAGTGGATTTGGTATTCATTCTCAACGGCTGCGGTTAATTCGACAAAATATTCGGATTCAAATTCGGCCTTTAGCCTACCCTTCCATTGGTTGTTTGACATATGTACCATAATACATATATTTTAACATATTACTCTTACGCACGCAAGTATATGGTGATAAATTCGAATATGTTCACTTAAACATATAAATCGGTAAGATGCTATATTCAGTATTTTTGGTGAACTGTCGTAAGCCTTTTATTGTTTTAACTCTTTATTAGAAAAAAATCTATTAATAATTTTGAAAATTTTATAATAAAAAACTGTGCGCTGAATATTAAACAAAAATAAGCCGATACTATTAAAGCGGATTTATTCCGCAAACTTTTAAGAAATACTAAAGATAAATGCAGGCGCTCCTAAAACAGGGGCGCCTCAGATTATAAAAAAACCTTAAAAAGGTTTTTTTATAATCTGAATAAGCTGATAAAACGGGCAAAAACTACGCTTTTTGCCCGTTTTAATTAAATTTAACAACTTTATTACTATAATCCAATCCGTCATACAACAGAGATGGCTTGACTGTTAAATCCGCATTTGACTATTAATTAAAAAAGTCTGGCTTATAACAAACGGAAGCACCCGTTTTCGTACAAATAAACCGCCGAAAATATTATAGATTTTTTTTTCATTTCCGTCTCGGCGGATTCGCGAACGTGGGCGGCTAAGCTTAGGCTAAGTCCGCAGCCTGCGCTGATTACGGCGGGAATCGGCCTTACCTTAACCAAAAAACCCGCCGCCAGCAAAACCTTTTCGGCCAGAATAACCGCATGAGTATTCGGAAATGTAAAATAAATCTCCATAATTAAAATCCTTAAATGTCTTTGATGATGATTTTTTCTGCTGTATTTTTTAAATAATGCTATTTGCTGTGTAAATAACTGACAACGTTAAATGTATAGGCTAATAAATTTTGAAAGAATTTTTAAATACAAAATTAGTCTATAAAGAACGTGATGATGCATACAAGCAAAACAAGTGATTAGTGTAATTTTTCAGCCTTAGTAATGCATTAACTAAATATTAATTACGCTTGACGCCTGCCGCAATTGTTCGACTATGTTGTACATATTTGTAATCTCGCCCACCGCTACCAAACCTTTGCAATTATAAAAGTCAACGCAAGTGCCGCATACTAAAATCGCTGTTCCTTTTTGGGCTAGCGTTTTTAGGTCGTCCAGAGTGTTGGAGTTTTGCAAAGTAAGTCTTACTCCCGAATTAAAAAACAGTAATGCCATGGGAGGAACATCCAGATTTGCCAACGAATAGATAAATCCTTTAATCAGAATTTTGCCCAATTCGTCGTCGCCGCTGCCCATCTTATCCTGTCCGATTGCGACGGCCATTCTGTTTGTCTGACTGATAATAGACGCATACTCTGTATCACCTTGCAAAGATGGCGTCTTTAAATTTGGCTGAGCTTCCGCACCGACTGTCGCCACGGCCATAGATAAACCGTGACCCGCACCAACCGTTATTGTAACGGCGTATTCTTTATCGGCGCGCTTTTGGGTATCGCACCGGTATCCCTTTTGCCCGCACATTTTATTAAGATTTTCGCAGGCAACCGCATTATCCACTAAAACCGTAACAATACCTCCGGCATAAGGCAATTTTGCAATTGCTTTTTTAGTTTCTATAACAGGGGCCGGACAAGCCAAACCCATCGCATTTATAATTTCCATAACCGTTTTACCTCTTTCATTATTTTGTAATATCTGGCATCTTGATAAAGGAATTAAGAGTTCTGTGGATAATTTTAGCATAAAAAAGCTTGGTTTTCAAAAGCTGCACTCTTAATCCCAAACGCTAGCAGCACGAATGACTATCCGTATTCTCAACCAAGGGCAAAAATCCCGAACGCTAGCAGCACGAATGACTATCCGTATTCTCAGCCAAGGGCAAAAATCCCGAACGCTAGCAGCACGAATGACTATCCGTATTCTCAGCCAAGGGCAAAAATCCCGAACGCTAGCAGCACGAATGACTATCCGTATTCTCAGCCAAGGGCAAAAATCCCGAACGCTAGCAGCACGAATGACTATCCGTATTCTCAACCAAGGGCAAAAATCCCGAACGCTAGCAGCACGAATGACTATCCGTATTCTCAACCAAGGGCAAAAATCCCGAACGCTAGCAGCACAAATGCGTCATATCCGCCGTCTTAACCAAGAAAGAGCATGAAATGCTTTCCGTAGTTGCTTTTGGCCCTTGACTGAAAGCCCGATTATCTGCGTAAATACCTGCCGTTTGCTTATTGACAAAAAAAAGAAGGCTTTTATGCGTAAAAATCATCCGAAGACTTATTAAAAAAATTTCAAATGCCCTATCTTAGCATTTTATAATTCCTTTATAAATTCCTTAATTGCGCATATGGCGGTATCAACCTCTGCTTCAGTATTCATATGCGAAAATGAGAATCTGACAGCACCATCCGATGTGCCTAGCGCCTTGTGCATCAGCGGAGCGCAATGTGCCCCTGCTCTTACGGCAATTCCGTACCTTTCAAACAGTAACGCGGCAAGCATTGCACTGTCTATTCCTTTGATGTTAAACGAAACCACAGGAGTTCGCAATGCAGCATCAATGTCGCCGTAAAAAATAATTGGCCCGCCGACAATATTTTCATCATTGCTTTTATTATTGTTGTTATCGCTTTCATTAATACTCTGCAAGCGGCTTACAAATATTCTGGCAAGACTGTCCGCATCCGTAAAAGCACGATTATCTAAAGATTTGACATACTCTATTCCCGCAAGCAAGCCCGCGATACCAACCATATTAGGAGTACCGGCTTCTAGTGCGTCGGGCATTTCGGCTGGATGAACGCTGGAAAAGCTGTCGTGACCGCTGCCGCCCACAAACACCGGCGGCGGCAAAAAATCCGGCGAAAGGCAAATCGCGCCTACGCCCTGAGGCCCGTATAATGACTTATGCCCGCTTATGCAAAGCGCCGAAATCCCGCACTCTTGCATATCGACAGGCAAAAGCCCCGCCGTTTGCGCCGCGTCAACAATAAACTTGATTCTTCTTTTTTTGCAAAGATCCCCTACCGCTTTAATATCAAAAACATTGCCCGTAAGATTGGATGCGTGAGACATAACTACTGCCTCGGTATAAATCGTTAGTGTTTTTTCCAGACGGTTTATATCCAAACGGCCGCACCTGTCCAGCGGCAAAATGGTAAAATTACATCTTCTGTATAGGGGGCGGAGTACGCTGTTATGCTCTGCCGCAGTCGTTACAATATGCCCGTCAATCCCGCCGATTGCAATGTTTAAAGCAGCCGTCGCATTGGGAGTAAAGGCAACCCGCATGGGACTGCCCACGTTAAACATATCCGAAATCGCTTGACGCGTATCCATCATAAGGCGCAGACTGCTTAGTGCCGCTCCGTGAGCTCCGCGTGAAGGATTACCTAATGTATTTACCGCCGCTGCAATTGCTGTGGCAACCGGGGGCGGCTTGGGCAGCGTTGTCGCCGCATTATCAAAATAAATCATACTACACCTATAACTGTCTGCTATATAATAGCATTTTTTGCCTAAAGTAGCAATCGAATTTTTGGCCTTTAAAAGCCAAACTCAATCTAAAAATTTATATACATTAATAAAAAATATCAATTTACAAATAAGAAACACCGGATTACAAATAAGAAACACCGGATTTGTGACGGGCCTTTGGTTCATCAAGGCATTTTTTGCGCCGTAACACACTGCCGCAAAAAAAATAATAGGTGATACGCTTTTGCTTGAGCTGCAAAAAATGTGTAAAGTCAATCGTTTTACTTTATATACATTCTAATTACACTTTGTCTTTTTATCAAAGAATACAAACCGGAAACAAAAAATCAAATTCGATTCAAATAAATCCTCTTTTTTTTTCTTCATTTTCTTTCGCCACGGGCGACGGAGCGGATTAATAAACGCAACCCGCACCGCACCCGTCACGAAAACCAAAACCAAAACCAAAACCAAAACCAAAAAATCCTCTTATCATAATTAAAAACGGAGCGAATACTCTCCCTCTTAATTAAAAATAAAGCGAATTCTTATCGACTAAAAATTTTTAAAACAATATACCGTCTTTAATTACACGTTATCTTTTTATCAAAGAATGTGAAAAAGAGAATATGCTTATTTTAATTGAGAATAAAACCAAACGTTATCAACTAAAATTTAAGCCAGTAAATAAAATACCTTATATACCCTATCAAAACATACGCTACAGCCGCAACAGCTATCCATTGTGTAATATTTGCAATATGCACCAAAAATTTTAGGTTAGCATTAACGTTATCAATAATAAATTTTGCAAACAGCCTAAACGCCAACGCGCTGATGACCAGAGGGAAGGTAAATGATGAAAATGTCGGATAAAATCTTTTGATTAGCGCAGGCACCATCATTATCAGCACAAAAATATAAGTAATTGCCGCTACCGCCAGCATAAAGTATAGCAGATACTTGTTGACGGCTATTCCCTGTTTTTCAAACGAATTAAAATAACCTACAACCAGCAGTGCCATAGGTGCGGTAAAGATTGCGATAGTCGGGCGGGCCGGCTCGGGAAAAAGCCTGTGCGGGATTTTTATCATGCGCCTTACAACAAGGATTAAACAGATAAAGTAAAATACAAAGCCTATATAAAAAGCGGCTTGACCAATAAGCAGAACATTTATTTTAATAACACGTACCTTTTCAACGACCTCAGCTACGTTCATTACAGGCGCGGTTACGCTGGCGACAACAAGCCCTACAAACACGATAAACCAACTGGGGAACACCGATTCTGTCTTAACATCTGCTACAAATCTTCTAAAAAAGAACACCATCATGCACACATGAACAATCACGGCAGTAAGCCATATGGCTGTTGCTACTTCGGATAATGACGTAAAAATTTTGACCAACACTTCACTTTTAGGGGGAGTGATAAGCGGATTTTTAAGATATGCAGCAAGCAGCATTATCGTCATGGTTACGGTAGGCAAAACGCTTGCCGGGATAGAAGTCTTAAGTTCCTCTTTAGCGTGCCGCCAATCTAAAAATACCTTTAATGCAAACACTATTAATACTATAAGCGACAAAAAGCCGCAGGTCAGGCGCAAGGTGTTGCGCAAAGTTTCGGTTTTTAAACTAGTATCCGACTGCAACAGGTTGCCCAGTGCGGCAAGCCCTAACGCAAGCCCACAGGTTGCCATAGGTATGCTTTTTATAAACCTACGCATCGGCCTTGTTTCGGGGTTTTTTAGCGCAGTGCCTTTTATAATATTATTTTCCATTTTTATTTCCTCCTTAGCCTTTTACGGTCAGTTTAAGCTCGCGCGCTATAAGCTGGGCGGTTTTTGCCGCCATCTCGCCGGTAAACGAGATACATTGCCTTTTGTGTTCGCCGCTTGCCATATCCATGCCCTTAACCTGCACATGACAGCATAAAACACCCTTGTGATTTTTTCTAAAGCTCTCCTGTAATTCGTAAGTCAAATCCAAACATTTTTGGCTTTTGGGATCCGCCTGAGTTTTTCCAAAAAAGTATCCAAGCGCGATGATCGCGCCCGAAACCGCACCACACATACACTTAGAACGGCCTACTCCTACGGGGAAGCCGGAAGCCGAGGCGACAAGTTCTATCGGCATATCCGGGTCAATGTTTTTACGGATAGACGAAACTACCGCCTCCGAACAGTAAAAACCGCCCAGCCTGAAAATTTCCTCAGCATCACGCTTTACTTTTTTTATACTGATTGCATTTTTCATTTATGCTCCCTCCTATTGCGTAACGGTCAGGGCAAGTTCCCTGCCGATGATTTCCGCCGTTTTTGCCGCCATCTCACCCACAAAAGCCACACAGTGCGGACTGCCGCTTGCTGATTCCGCGCCCTTGGTATGAACGCTGCAGCAAAGTACCTTGTGATTTTTTCTAAAGCTCTCCTGTAATTCGTTGGCAAGGGCCAAACTTTTTAAGCTTTTAGGGTCGGTAACGGTGGTAGGGTTAGGCCTGCCAAAAAAATACCCAAGGCAAAGCACCGCGCCCGAAACTGTGCCGCACATACATTTTGCGCGCCCTACTCCGCCCGCAAAACCCGCAGCCGCAGACAACAAAGCTGTAGGCATATTAGGAGCAATGTTGTTGCGAATTGACGCGACAACCGCCTCCGGGCAGCTGCAGCTTCCGCCGGTAAACAGCTCCTCTGCATCTTTTTTTATTTTTTCAATATTTACTTTTTGAATTAATCCGAAATTTGATTGCATAATTTTCTCCTGTTTTTATTTGATTTTTTGTACTGAGCAACTTTCAATTTTGTAAATTTATCGGAATATATTTTTAAGAAATAAATCGCTGGGCGCAAGCAAGTACAACGGACGGAAGCCTTAATTTTGTCAGGGTTTAGGGGTTTTGCCATGGCTAAGAGCAAGCGCAAGCAAGTACAACGGACGGAAGCCTTAATTTTGTTAGGGTTTAGGGGTTTTGCCATAGCTAAGAGCAAGCGCTGGTGCTAAAAATCTGTATACATTCAGCCGGCGCAAGCAATACAAACATTGCTAAAAATCTGTATATATTAGAGTTTTTAATTCTAAAAGATGTCGAAAAACTATAAAATTGCATGCCAACATTAATTTTTTGATTTGTTTGCGGCTAAAACGCAAGCTCCGACCGCTCCTGCATACAGCGAATACTCGTGGGAAATCACATTAAAGCCGGTTGTTTGCGAGATAATCTCTCTTAGCACCTTATAGCGGGAAAGTCCGCCTGTCATCAAAAACGTCCCGCTATCAGAAAATTCAAGCTTACCTGTCATCTGTCTTATTTTTGCCGCTATCGATTGCAGCACACCCGCCATAATCTTGCGGCGGTCCTTTCGCATAGACAATGCTCCAATGATTTCGGATTCGGCAAAAACTGTACACATACTGTTGATAGCGACTGCGTCGTCAGTGTCGGTAAAATCGTCGATGCTGTCCATATCAATACCCAACGCATCACAAGCCATACTTAAAAACCGGCCCGTGCCCGCGGCGCATTTGTCATTCATCAAAAAATTGATTACTTTTTTGCTTTTTATCGCGATAACCTTGCTGTCCTGCCCGCCGATATCTATTACTCCACCGATATTCGGAAAAAGTAATACAGCGCCGGCGGCGTGACAGGTGATTTCGGTAAAGGTGTAATCAGCAAAACCAATCGCCTCCCGCCCGTAGCCTGTAGCAGAGACACAAACCACATCACGGGTAAGAGCGTTTTTTACAAGTAAACGGCTTATACTTTCCTCTGCCGATTGCCTAGGATTCCAGCCTGTTTTAGCGATATAAACGTCTTCAATATTTTTATCGCAGAGTAAAACCGACTTGCACATCGTCGAGCCTGAATCAATCCCTATATAAAAATTTTTGCTTATATCTGTGCTCATCGCCTAAATCCGCGCCTTTAATAAACACCGGGTTGATTATAAATAAATTTGAGTAGCATTTTTTGTTACAAATGCCTTATTTGCCTGCAAAATAGCGTAGCTTTCACTCAGGCAAAGCAAACGCCATAACCGCGAACAATTTTGAATTGCTGTTATTATCTGTAAAAAAACATCCTTAGCCAGAGTTATAACCCAAATGTTACAAAGTATTTTCCATCTAAAATGCTACTCAAATTAATCCCATTTAATAAATGTTTATATAATCTTAATAATGATATATCTGCATATATATAAAACTTTACTTCACTTTTTTATTTATATCCGCATATCAACAGCTTATTTACTTTTTATTCATATCCGCATATCAACAAAATCATATCTATCCATACAAAATTTATAATACAATATACTTGCATTGATGAATGAAAACGTCAAATTTTTGAGAGTTTTTAGTTCTAAAAAAATGGATTTTGAGGACACCGCAGAAGCGCTGCCGGCTACAAAAATACCGCAGGCCAAACAAAAATCCGAAAACACAAGATTTTCATTCACAAATACAGATTATGTTACAGCATTTCGATAAACGCCGCCAGCCTTGTTTTTAGCTGCGCTGTGTCAGATGTGGAATAATCGGTTTCTACGCTGATAAAAGGCATATTTCCGGCTTGCAGACGCTTTCTGATTTCGGTGGTTTCAATAGCATATGTATGGCAGGCTTGCAGAGTCATTTCGACAACGCCGTCCACTTTAAACTCCTTGACAAGCCGGCTTAGCAGTTCAAAACGGTTGCTATCAGGCGACATTACCGAACAGCCTATCTGCAAATACCTGTCGGCTATTGCGGCGTACGGTTCGGCGTTTTCGTCAACCAAACGCTCGGCGGGCTTTATGCCTATGCAGTTTTCGTATGCTACTACCACTCCGCCGGACTGCTCGATTGCCGTGACGATTTTTTCGGTAACCCCCGCCAATGGACAGCCTGTGATCAGTATCCTTTTGGCGTTTTTACTCACTTTACCGGTAGCGCCGTTTGCTGCGTATTCCGACTTTGTCCTGTCAATGGCATCGCGTAATTCCTTGTTCTTCGCCTCGGGGTCAAATTTGAATTGAGAACCGTATAAAACCTTTAGTTGCTCCGACCCTGTCATGGGCGGAGGGCACGCCTTGCTTAACTCGTAAAATTCTTTTAGCAGTCTGCGTTCGTCATTTTTGATTTTGATAGCCTTTTTAAGATTTTCCTCGGTTATCGTCACGCCAAAGTCCTTTTCGACTCTCTCCTTTAGCCGCAAAACCTCTTTGTACCACAAGTTCTTGCTTGTTTCGTCGGTCTGATTTTGAGGAAGCTGCATAACGTGGACGTTTTTGATTTCGGATAATAGCTCGTACATTTTCTTTTTGCCGTCACAGGTCGTCTCGCCCACAATCAGGTCGGCAAAGTACATATACGGGCATTTGTCGGTAATCGCAAAGCCGTAACTGGACTTGATAAGCGGGCAGAGGTTGCGGGGCAAAACCTTTTCGGCGTCGGCGGTGGTTTCGTCGCTAAAGGCGCAAAGGCCTACGGGGACAGCGCCCGCCGCCAAAAAAATCTCGTGAGGAGTGTAGGTGCAGAATAATCCGGCTACCTTTTTTCCGTCATCCTTTAGTTTTTTAACCGATAAAAAGCCTTGCTTGCGGGCGTCGGCAAAGCTCTCAAACTTAGCAGGTAAATTGTTGCTATCCATAATAAATCTCCTTTTTTTATAAAACTCACTAAATTTCTTAACAGTATGTATTGTGATTAATTTCTTTGTACGGATAAATATTTAAGATAAAGTTAATGTTTTAAGACAAAAGAATACTTGCGATACTTTGCTTGTCTAAAACAGCTGGTTTTTAACCAAATAGATACAAAGCGCGTCATAATTTGTAATAACAATTAGACACCTTGCTATTTTTTGATTTTGTTCGTCAAAAAAAACACCGAATTAAAAAAATTGGGTTATGCTTTTCATTTCGGACATCTTAATATCAAGCGCTTTTAACGCGGAAAATCATTTAAACGAAGAATTCTTTTTTATACTAAAAAAAGCATCTGGTAAAAGTCATCAGTGAAATTCTTTATACTAAAAAATTTCTATTAAATCATCAAAAAAATACTTTTACACAAAAAGCCTATGACAAATCATCAGAAAGTCTCCATAACTTACTTAAAGGTAAATGCCGCTTTACTTAAGCCGCCATAAAATTAAGATCAGACCTGACAAAAATCCGGCGATTATTTAGCGGGCAAATTTTGATGGATACAAAAACCAATAAAACTGAGCCGCATCGCTGCGTATCTGTTTTATTATATTTGCGCCAAAAGATGACGGCAAATGATTGCAGGTGATTTAAAAAGGTCTATTATAAAACAATGTCTTTCATCTGCTACAACCTGTGCAGAAATAACATCTTTGTCATGTTTGATTCATAAAAAAATGCTCCTTTGCACAGCATTGCAACAAAATAAGAATTGCACAATTCATTATAAACAACAATCAATGCAGCAAAATATCCGCAATAATTATTAGTCGCTAAACAAAAGATAGCAAAAAAAAACTATTTTGTCAACAAAAATCCCCATAAATCAGTATGTTGGCAAAATAGTTTTTTAAACACTTAATCATTTTAATATATTTTTAATATTTGTAATATAGAATCACATCAATATGAGCGGCCTACAAAATATTTTAAGAATTTTAACGGCGTTTTTTATAAAAAATTTATCTCTGTCAAACAGAAAGATGCCAAGAATATTTTTAGGATAAAATAGATGATATTAAATCCGTTACATTGTTTTATGCCACTATGGTGTTTAAAGCACTTGCGACTTTGACTAAACATACCTCAACATATTTGTATAGATAACACCATTCTCTATTTGCCATTTTTATACAAATACATGACTTTAATTTCGCCCGCAGTAATAAGCCGCCAAATTAAATAGAGTTGGTAAAAAAGTCCATATAATTTACTGAACTCTTGGCTTTCCCTCAAAGACTAATCCCAGCGTGCCGGGACCCGTATGCGCTCCGATTATAGGCCCGATCCAGCCGTCGGTTATTTCGCCCTTGCAGCCCATCGCCCGCAAAGCCTTTGTAATCTGCTCTATCTTGTCATTACTGTCAGCAGACGCAATCATAAACGAGGCGGTTTGATAGCCGGGACAGAGTTCCTCCACCTTTTCGCAAAAATAACTCAGCGCCTTTTTTGTACCCTTGGACTTGTGAACCACACTAAGCCCGCCCTTAGAATTGATAATAAGTATCGGCTTTATATTAAGCACGGTGCCGATTATTGCCGCAGCCGCACTCACACGCCCGCCGCGCTTAAGGTGCATGAGGTCGTCCGTAAGTATCCACACCTGAAGATTGTTACGGATTTCGGCAAGCTGCTTTGCCGTCGCCTTTGCAGATAAATGGTTGTCCCTCATTGCCTTTGCTTTTTGCAACAGATAATTTTGCGCTTGTGTCGCCGCAAGCGAATCCACAATGTATATTTCGGTATCAGGAAAATCTTTTTTTACAGCTTCTGCCGCAATGCATGCGCTTTGGTATGTAGCCGACAGCCCGCTGGACAAGCAAAGATGAACAATCGCCTTAGCCCCTTTTTGCAAAATTCCGGTAAAAAACTGAGCGTGAAGTTCGGGATTAATCTGCGAGGTAGTAGGCATTGCTCCGTCACGTATCCTTTGATAAAAACATACATACTCCGCGTCAGAGTCAAAATTGTCGGGATAGGTTTCGCCGTTAACGGTATAGGTAAGCGGAATACACGCGATTCCGTCATTTTTCAGCTGAGTTTTAAAGCAGTCACAAGACGAATCTGTGCTCAAAATAAATTCCATATTATTTCTCCCTAAGATATATTGTACATTATATAGTAAAATCTTTTTAGGTTCAAGTGTCTAATCTTATTTTAATCTTTTTCTAATCCAATTTTAATCTATTTTGCGGATATTTTATAATAAAACATTGGATAAAAATATTTTATTATTATATAATGTATATAAGGAATCAGGTGATGAGTAAAAAATAGAAACTTAAAATACTTACTTTCCTACTCTCTGCAACACAAAAGTAAAAAATTTTAGCAGAAAATTCAGTAGAAAACAGGCGGAATATCATGTTGAAAATCCTCTGAATTTCCTAAAAATTCATTCAAACCCAAAGCTGCCAAAATCAGGCGGGTACTCTACGGGCGGGTACTCCGGCGGCGGACAAAACTACAAGGAGGTAACATACTAATGTGGTGGAAAGAACTACACACCATGCAGCAGGTTTTTTTTATAATCGGCTGCGCGACGCTGGCGTTTATGGTCATTCAGATTATTTTTATGCTTATCGGCTTTAGTGATGACGATGCGTTTGCGGGAGAAGTCGGGACAGACATCGAAACAGATGTCATCAACAGCGAAGGAATCACAAACTTTGGTCTAAAACTGATAAGCGTAAGGACGATAATCGCCTTTTTGTGCCTAGGCTCGTTTGCGCTATTTTTTGCCAAATTTTTCCTGCCTGTTTGGGCGTCAGTGCTTATCGGCGTGGGCGTTGGCGGAGTCGCCGGAGTTTTGATGGGGCTTGCTATAAACGCCCTCTCCAAAATGCAGAGCAGCGGCAACATCGAACTAAAAAATTGCGTAGGTAAGGTTGGCGAGGTTTATCTTACCATTCCGTCCTCTAAGTCAGGTCACGGCAAGGTCAACGTGCTGGTTCAGGAGCGTTATGCCGAGTTTGACGCAGTAACCGATTCGCCCGTCTCCATTAAAACGGGCAGTCAAATCAGAGTTGTAAGCGTGGTCGGCGAAAATTTGCTGGAAGTAGAGCTTGTTATGGGCGAAAAAAAATAAAATCTGACAACTTAACGTAATCAAAATACAAAACTTAGTTCCGTAAAAGAATATTTATTAAGGATGCATAATCAATGGCAAATTTACTTGCTAGAAGTACAGAAAACATAATAGGGCTTGTACTTAGTATAACAGTCTGCTTAATAATCATTATTGTATACGTTATTATATTTGTTTCAAGGTACAAAAAATGCCCCGCCGATAAGATAATGGTCATATATGGCAAGGTAGGAAATAATCCGGACGGCACGCCGCGCTCGGCAAAATGTATGCACGGCGGAGCCTGCATGATATGGCCGTTTGTTCAGTCGTATGCGTTTTTGGATCTTGCGCCAATTTCCATAGATGTCAATTTAAAAAATGCTTTATCTGAGCAAGATAATCGTGTGGACATATCAGCAAAAATTATTGTAGGAATATCCACCGAACAAGGAGTAATGCAAAATGCCGCCGAAAGGCTACTAGGGCTTACCCCTGCCAATATCCAAAACCTCGCATATGATATAATTTTAGGACAAATACGTCTTACTGTTGCACATATGCAAATAGAGGATACGATAGAAATCCGTGACAGTTTATCAGAAGATATTGCGCGCAATGCCGAAAGCGAGATTAAAAAAATCGGTTTAAGGCTAATAAATCTTAACATAACGGATATTGCGGTTCGTCAATAAAACTAACAAAAACATAATTTATAAAAAAGGCGGCTTGCTGCTTCCCTCGCTGGCGGCTCGGCTTTTTTGGCCAAGAATGCTTAATTATGCAAAGTGTCAATTTTTCTTAGGCTTAAAAAAGGCGGCTTTGCCGCTTCCCTCGCTGGCGGCTCGGCTTTTTTGGCCAAGAATGCTTAATTATGCAAAGTTTCAATTTTTCTTAGGCTTAAAAAAGGCGGTTTTACCGCTTCCCTCGCTGGCGGCTCGGCTTTTTTGGCCAAAAAAAAGTTATTTTTTCAAGAAGGTAATAAATCTTAGGGCTTAAAAAAACAAATTTTAAAAACATTTATTTAAGGAGGAAAAATCAATGACAAATTTACTCACAATGAGTACAGGAGCCACAATCGGGCTTGCGCTTGGCATAATAGCCGCCGTTGTAATTATTTTGATAGTCGTTATTATGTTTGCAACAAGATACAAAAAATGTCCGTCCGACAAGATTATGGTTGTGTACGGCAAGGTGGGCAAAGGCTCGGACGGCACGTCACGTTCGGCAAACTGTATACACGGCGGCGCGCGCATGGTGTGGCCGTTTGTTCAGGCGTATGCCTTTTTGGATCTGACGCCTATTTCTATCAACGTGGATTTGCGCAGCACTTTGTCTAAACAAAACATTCGTGTAGACGTCCCCTCCCGATTTACGGTAGGTATCTCTACCGAATCGGGCGTAATGCAAAACGCTGCCGAAAGGTTATTAGGGCTAAAGCTTGCGGACATACAGGACTTAGCAAAGGATATAATCTTAGGACAGTTGCGTTTGGTTATCGCACTGATGGATATCGAAGATATCAACACCAACCGCGACAGGTTTTTGGACGAGGTATCCCGCAACGTAGGAGACGAGCTTAAAAAAATCGGCCTTAGGCTAATCAACGTAAACGTAACTGACATCAATGACGAATCGGGGTACATTCAGGCTTTGGGTAAAGAAGCGGCGGCTAAAGCGATTAACGACGCCAAGCGCTCGGTTGCCGAAAAAAATCGTGACGGTGCTATAGGCGAAGCTAATGCGCTTAAAGATCAGCGTATCAACGTGGCTCTTGCTAACTCGATAGCGGTAGAGGGCGAAAACGAATCACGCGCAAAAATTTCGCAGTCTAACGCAACACTTAAGGAAGTCGAGGCCGAAGCAGGCAGACGGTCAGAGGTTGCCGAGCTGGTGGCGGCGGCTAATGCGCGCAAAGAAGCATATTACGCAGAGCAGCTTGCCGAACAGGTAAGAGCGGAAAAGGAGCGTAGCACGCTGGAAGCGGACATACTGGTTAAGGTCAATATCGACAAGCGCAGAATCGAAACCGAAGCCGCAGCAGAGGCCGAAAAACTGAGGATTAACGCAAAGGGCCAAGCGGACGCAATCTTTACAGTAGAGGAAGCAAAGGCAAAGGGCTTGTACGAAATACTGTCTAAGCAGGCGGAAGGCTTTGAGAAAATCGTAAGCGCATCCGGCGGCAAGGCCGACGACGCGGTAAAAATGCTGATGACCGACAAAATCGAAGACCTTATCCGTATTCAGGTCGAGGCGGTCAAAAATATCAAAATCGATAAGGTTACCGTATGGGATTCTATGGGCGGAGGAGGCAAAGACGGTACTCCCGCCACCGCAAACTTTATATCGGGTATGTTAAAGGCTGTCCCTCCGTTAAACGAAGTATTTAATATGGCGGGAATGGAAATTCCTAAATATTTGGGCAAGGTTAAGGATAAAACCGAAGAATAAGCCTATATTTAAATGTGCAAATATGACAAACCGGAATTAGTTCCTAAGCTTTTAAGCAATCTCAAAGATAAAACCGAAGAATAAGCCTATATTTAAATGTGCAAATATTATAAAGGATTGACTTTAAAGCTTACCGTCTAAGTTATCCAATCAATAAATCGGCAGAGCTAAAAAACTCTGCCGATTTATTAGTCCATAGACAAATATTCTAAACAAAATAATTTAACAGTGCTTTTTATTCATGATAAAAAATTGCTTGGTTATATGATTTCATCATATAAATTTAGATTGCAATAAATTTGATTCCAAAACGGGTAAAACGATGCTTTTTGCCAGTTTTTTCTGTTTATATACTATAGAAAAATTTTTTCTATAGTATATAAACAGAAAAAGTTAAGTTCTGCCGGCTTTTATTGACTTTTTAAGCCGATTATGGTAAAATTACGCAATCGTTATTATAAGGAGGGCTATTTGGAAAATAATGAACAAAAACCCAAACAACTTTCTGACGGGCAGACTTACGAACAAAAAATTTTTGAGGATTTAAAGCTTTCGCAAAGAATGCGGCTTAGGCGGAAATTTAACGGTTTTCAATTAAATGTAGGTTTTATTAATCATCTCTTTTCTGGACATGGCGCTTATGGTAGCAGCAATGATTATATTTTTGATTTTCACCCTTTCGCAAACCAAAAAGGCTTGGCAATTTTCGGGATTTTTTATTCTAACGTCGGAATTTTTATCTTAATGATTATTGTGCAAATGATTAACCGTAAAGAAAAAAATCTAATAAAAGCTTTGGGCTCTAAAAAACAGATTGCACTCTTTTTTGTTTCTTTAGCTTTATTAGTTTTGCACGGCGTTTTAGCGGCTGCTTTTATTTTTAGCAGTCCCAAACAAATGTGGCTGTTCTATACGTCGCTTGTTGTTATGGCTATTTGGTCGATAATTTTTTAGTTCCGTTTCTAAAATCAACCAACAAGATGAATAAAGCCGCAAACGGCGGTAAAAAAGAAAGCATAATGGAGTCGGCGAAAAGCGAAAACACGGCCTTTTTCAGTTGGCTGAAAAAAGAGAAAAATATAGTCAGCAGATCGCAGCTTTTGCCTGCCGCTCTGTCTTCCGATAACAACGCGTCTGCCGATGCCGAAAATTCCTTGGACAATTCCGCTAATCCACCAGCTACGCCAAAGGATTAATAACATTTTCTGCCCTGTCTTTATTCATCAATATCAGTTCTGCCCATAATAATACATTATAAATCGATTGATATTTTTTATAATTTGTGCTAGACTTCTTTATATGAAAAAATTGTTACAAAAAATCTCTTTTTGTTTAATAATGGCACTTGTTTTCACCTGCTTGTTTGGGATTTCAGGCTGCAATAATGACAATGATGACGACAGCGGAGGCGGAACAATAGTCGATGACGATGATGACGACATCCCCGACGGACCGGATATAAACGAAGTCTCTTACTACACACTGCCCAACGGCTTTTGGCTGCGGCTGGAGGAAAACGACGGCACGGTAAGCAATTTTATTAAGCTAGATGACGAATATTATACCGACAGCTATTTTAACAGCGGCGAAATCGATAAAAAAGAATGTCTTTTGAATAACGGTGACGGCACGTATTCCCAATACAAAAAACAGCAAGGTAATAACTGGACAATAATCACAGATAATTTAGATAAAATCAGCGCAGGTACGTCCGCTTATGTGTTGCTCTCCTTTATTCTATCAGCAGGGCAAAAAAACTCCGGCTCAGATACCTTGACGGTGAGCGGCGCAGATATCGTATGCGACACGTTTACCTCTAATGGCGGCACTCATTACTGGTTACCGCATGGTTATAATTTTTGGATAAAAACCTCGCGGCTTTTGGGTGGAATAGCCAGCGGTTTTACTCCCGCCGCATTGAATATTCAGCTAACATCTTGGCCCGACTGGGTTACCCTACCCTCTGCTGACATCTAATAATTATAATAGTAAAAATATGTATTTAATATCCGCTTAACTCAATATAAACATATCGGCAGAGCAGAGTCTCTGCCTTTTTTTCATTAACCATAGAAATCACAGGCTATGCCTGTGTAAAAAGAGCTTTAGTGGGGATAGACAAAAGAGAAACTCCTTTGTTAAAATTAGGAAGGTTTCGCCGCCAAAACTAAATTAAGAGAATCATCGGCAAGGTTTTTAAAAAAGTATTTGAAATAATCTTCAGAAACTCCTTTAAACAAATCTTTAAAAGAGATTTCAGCGGAAGTCTTCGGAAATTTCTTTAGAAGAATCTTTGAACGAGCTTTCAGAAGAGTCTTTAAGTAATTCTTTAAAAGAGTTTTCGGCTTGAATATCGTTTTTTATAGTGACCTTAGGCGGAGTTTTTGACAAATAAATTGACGAAAATACTATCGAGACAATGTACAACACACATACAGGATAACGCTCTCTCTGGTACCACTAGCACAGCTAGTGCTTTAATATACAAGAAAAACCGGACAAAAATCACACTTTTTGTCCGGTTTGTCATTATTATTCTAATAAAGAATCCAATAGTTTTTATAAACTATTATACTAGTTCCAAAATAGCCATTTCGGCACTGTCGCCACGCCTTAAACCTAGCTTTAGCACTCTGGTGTAGCCACCGTAATTGCCTACCTTTTTGGCTCTTGCGTCATATTTGGGGGCGTATTCGTTAAAAATCTTTTCAACCAAAGGATGCTTTATATGGGCAGTCCTGGTTCTGAACGCAGGAGCAGACTCGCCCTCGCGCCGTAGCTCGGGGATGTCGTAAATCCTTGCCATAATAGCGCGCCTTGCGGCCAGCTTTTTAGGCCCGTCGTTTACGATTTCCATTTTTATATCCTTGCCCTTGTCGTCCTTGCGGGTCACTACCTTTTTTTCGGTGTCAAGATAAGTACCGATAGCCTTTGTCAATAGTTTTTCGGCTTCTCTTGCGATTTCCTTGGCGCGCTCGCAGGTGGTTTCTATTCTACCGTGCCAAAGCAGTGAGGATACCTGCCCTCTGATTAGAGCAAGCCTTTGGTCGGTCAATCTTGAAAGTTTTCTCTGTTCCATTTGTGTATCTCCTTAATCTTCGCCGACCTTAAGGTCAAGCCCATAGCTTCTTAGTTTACCAATAACCTCGTCAAGCGATTTGCGGCCTAAATTCCTTACCTTTAACATATCCTCTTCGGTGCGCTTTGTCAAATCCTCGATAATATGAATGTTGGCGCGTTTTAAGCAGTTGTAACTGCGAACCGAAAGATCCATGTCCTCGATGCTCATCTCCAAAATCTTTTGCTGCTCGTCCTCTTCGCGGCTTACCAAAATATCCATGCCGGATATTGTAGCAGACAGCGAAACAAACAGCTTTATGTGGTCCTCTATCGCCTTTGCAGCTAAACTTAAGACCTCTTTTGCAGATAACGAGCCATCAGTCTTTATGTCTATCGTAAGCTTGTCATAGTCGATATTCTGTCCTACACGTGTGGTTTCTACCGAATAGCTTGCCGATCTGACCGGAGTAAAGCGCGAATCAATAGGAATAAAGCCAATAGGACGCGAACTGTCCTTGTTGTGTTCGCTGGTTATATAGCCGCGGCCTTTGCCGACAGCCATATCCATAAAAAGCCTGCCCCCCTCGTCAAGTGTACAAATGTACAACTCGGGATTAAGCACTTCTACCTCGGGATCAAGCAAAATGTTAGCTGCCGTCACGATACCCGGAGTATTGCGCTCGATTCTGATGCTCTTTCTCAAGCTTTTATCGCTGTAGTTTGCTTTTAAATTTAGCTCTTTAATATTTAATATTATTTCGTTAACGTCTTCCTTAACACCCTTAATGGTGCTGAATTCGTGGTCGACGCCCTCTATCGTTATACCCACCACGGCAGCGCCCGGCAGAGCCGACAAAAGTACCCTTCTTAACGCATTGCCCAAGGTTATGCCGTATCCTCTTTCTAAAGGCTCGACAATAAACCTTCCGGACCTATAATCTGCGCTTTCTTCTAAGGTAATTCTGGGCTTTTCGATTTCCATCATTTAATTTATTCTCCTATAAATTACTTTAGACGCTGAATTTTAGCCAAAAGGCTGAATAATCTTTAGCCGGCTAGCTATACCGATAATCAATAAGCCGGAAGCTATTTACGGAGAGTTATCATATCATAACTTCTCTAATAAATATAACCTATAATGATAATTTTATAAGTAACCGCTTACAATTAACCAAAAAAACAAAGCCAGCCATAAATATTATAAATTCAGTAATCTTACTTGGAATACAACTCGACTATAAGCTGCTCGTTGATGCCTAGGTCGATATCCTCACGCCTGGGCTTTTCGATAATCTTGCCGGACAGCGTTGAGGTATCAAACATAAGCCATTTGGGCATTACGATTTTTGCCCCCTTAAGCTCTTTAAACAACTCGTTTTCTCGTTTGTTTTCCTTGATGGCTATTTCGTCGCCCGGTTTAACCAGGTAACTGGGTATATCTACGGTTTTTCCGTTTACTGTGATGTGAGCGTGGTTGACAATTTGCCTGCTTTCCGCTCTTGACGAGCCGATGCCCATGCGGTAAACCACGTTATCCAGCCTGCTTTCAACAAGCACCAGCATATTTTCGCCGGTTACACCCTTCATGCGGGCAGCTTCGTCGTAGTACGATCTAAACTGCTTTTCGAGTAAGCCGTAAGCGCGCTTGGCTTTTTGCTTTTCACGCAGCTGAAGCGCGTATTCTGAATTCTTTTTTCTGCTTAAACCATGTTGTCCAGGAGGAACGGGGCGTCTTTCGACGGCACACTTTTTGCTGGTACAACGCTCGCCCTTAAGAAAAAGCTTGGTGCCTTCTCTGCGGCATTTTTTGCAGCTGTTTTCGGTATCTCTTGCCATTGTTCTATCCTCCTATACTCTTCTGCGCTTGGGCGGCCTGCACCCGTTGTGCGGTATGGGCGATACGTCTATAATCGACGTAACATTGATGCCGACTACCTCTAATGCCCTTATTGACGACTCGCGCCCGTTGCCCGGCCCCTTAATAAACACATCAACATTACGAAGCCCATGGTCCTTTGCGGCCATAGCGGCCTTTTCGCAAGCCTGCTGTGCGGCATAAGGAGTGCTTTTACGCGAACCCTTAAAACCCAAAGCGCCTGCGCTGCAAGCGGATATCGCGTTGCCCTGCTCGTCGGTGATGGTGATTATCGTATTGTTAAACGAAGACTGGATATGAACCTGTCCTCTGTCTATATTTTTAGTGATTCTTTTTTTGGTTGGTGCTTTTTTAACTGCCATTGCTCTTTACTCCTACTTCTTCTTAGCACGGCCGACGGTGCGCTTAGGCCCTTTGCGGGTACGTGCGTTTTGCTTGGTGCTTTGTCCGCGAACAGGCAGGCCTTTGCGGTGCCTGACGCCACGGTAGCAACCGATTTCCATAAGACGCTTGATGTTTAGAGCATGGATACGGTGAAGGTCGCCTTCTACCTGAAGGTTCTTTTCTATATAAGTCCTTAAATCGTTCACTTGAGTTTCGGTCAAATCCTTTATGCGGATGTCCTTGTCAACGCCTGTGGCGATAAGAATCTTGTTTGCCATTGGTCTGCCGATGCCGTAAATATAGGTAAGGCCTATTTCGACGCGCTTTTCCCTGGGCAGATCGATGCCGGCTATTCTTGCCATGGTTTTCTCCTTAAAAATAAATAGTATGGTTTTTAGGTTTATATCAAACGCAAAACGCAGGCTCGCTATGGAATGTTAGCGGCCGCCTGCCCTTGCGGATTATTTTCTTAGCCTTGGCGCTGTTTGTGGTTGGGGTATTTAGCGCAAATTATCATGATTTTGCCGTGTCTTTTGATGATTTTGCATTTGTCGCACATGGGCTTTACTGATGTTCTGACTTTCATTTTTATTTCTCCTTAAAAGTTTGGGAAGCGGAAATCTTTAAAATTATCCGCTGAATTTATGCCCGTTACTACCTTATAAAGACTATAAGGGCGTATTAGATTATAAAGGTTTTTAGCAAATAAATCAATCGTTTTGCAGTCAATTTTTTTGTAATTTTTTGTCTGGAGTGATTTTTAACATTTTGGACATACAAAATATCGTTTATATATTGCCATGCCCAATCTTGCCGCGTCGCTTTGATTAAAACAATACGATAATCTGCTTTAATTTTTATTACGATAAGTTATGCGGCCTTTTGTGATGTCGTAAGGAGACATCTCTATTTTTACGTGGTCTCCTTCTAAAATTTTAATGTAGTGCATTCTGATTTTGCCGGAGATTGTGCATAAAACAATATGTCCGCTATTAAGCTTAACCTTAAACATAGCGTTACGCAAACATTCTACAATCACGCCCTCGGCTTCGATATTATCATCTTTCGGCATACTCCCTCCGTTTTCTATCTTATTTTAATTTTTTATCGGATTTATTAATTCGATTTGGTTGATTTGATTATTTTTCGTAAATCTGCATCGGTAAAATTATCTTTTAATTCTATATTGCCGGCGTATCGCAGATGTTTAATCCGTTTTTTCTTTAAATTACTAAGCAAGCGGTAATCGCCGTCGGCAACGTAAGCAAATTCAGTTTCGGCTTTTATGACAACGTATACTCTATCGGTATCATGTCCCATCTTACTTATAACGATGTCGCCTTTTTTAATGTCCGAACAACCATCTGCAAATTTTC
>JALQSN010000649.1:0-28383 GCA_023690525.1 Holotrichia oblita | reverse complement strand
AGTTCCGGGCCTTTCTCGTAAGCAGCAGGATTGTGACTGTTTGGCGGATCATTTTTTTGCCCACTATTGATACAACAAATAGGTTCTTCAAACTGTTCGGCTGGGATGTTGTGGATAGTTTGCTTTGTTACGGAAACAGTAATCCTCAATATATAATTCCTCAAGAATTGTTGGACAGGGCTTTTAAGCAGGTAAACTGTTGGTAAAATAATATGTGCAAATGCAGCGAAATCCACAATCGAGGAGTGTCTTATATTGCCTGCGCCGTCCCAATTCCATTCGATTTCCTTCAGCCATTTTATCGTATCATCAATAGAATGATACAGCAGCCAGCTGACATACTTCGCAACCTCGGCGTCACCAGTCCAACCATAATAAGATGTTTCGGCGTCGGCGAGAACAAGCGGTCTGAGAATAAGCCGATCTGTTTCTAATATCATATTCAAACTTTTCTCCTCAGCGTTCTCGCAAGATAAACCTTGTCTTTCAACAACACACCGTCTTCCACGATGGGATGGTCATAATGCGTAGTGAAGTAATCTGCTATTCGATGGGTTTCTTTAAACCTGCGGTGATTGTAAAACGCCAGAATTCCCGGAACATCTCCGGTACCGAGTATGATTTTATCATACGGTCCGGCATAACGTCTCGCAATATATTCAATAAGTCGGGAGGCATACCCCTGCCGCTGGCAACGCTGGTCTGTCGCTAGATTCTGGATTTCCAAAGTACCATTGCCTTCATCCGTGACGACGCATACGCTCTTCAAATCATTGTCATATAAAGCGAAAAGCTCTCCGCGTTCAAGGTATTTGTCAATAGCGATTTCCTGTTCGTCACCAAGAAGCAAAAGCGGAAGGAAATCTTTTTTTTTTCGTTGATGTGCCGGATTATTATCTGCTTTTCCAAATAAACAAATGTCAGCCCCGGTACGACTTCTTCTGTTTTATACCGAATATATCCGCATTTTTCATACAGCTGCAAGTTTTTTTCGCTTTTGTCGCCTGTTATAAGCCAATATCTTTTTCCGCAAAACTCATCCTCAATCGCCTGCAATAATCGCTTTCCGATGCCTCTGTTTTGAAATTCGGGAAGAACCATCAGTTTGCCAATGTAAACAGAATCCTCTTTTTCCGTAGCCCGTACAGAGCCAATAATTTTTCCGCTCAAAACCGCCTTTAACACAGTGCTTTCATTGAATTCCGCCACGGATTGTTCCATGTCTGAATTAATGGCTGAATAGAATAATTATTGTATATAGCCGCTTCACTCTGGTAAGCGGCGTATTGCAAACGCAATATTTCTTCGGCATCGGACACGTGCGCCGTTAAAATTTCATATTCATCGGACATATTTATCAAATCCCTTTCTTCGCCTTGACAATCTGCATGAAGTCTTTCTCATAGCTGTCAGACAGAATAGAAAAGCCGTTTTCGTCAAATAACCGGTGCAGCCTTTTTCGGGTGAAGGTTTTATTGTCTCCCGCCCGAAGCAATGGTGAAATGATATAATCCGCAAGCTGCTTTATTGGGAACGGATTCCATGGCTCCCCGACAATCAAAATGCCGCCGTATTTCAACACACGATACGCTTCTTCAAAGAATTTTTGAGGATTGTGGAGATGGTGCAGAACACAGCAAATGGTGACTGAGTCAAAATAGCTGTCGGCAAAATCCAATTTTTCACCGGTAGAAACTTTGAAATTGATTCCAACGTAACGTCTGTGGCATTCCTCAATCATGCCCCGGGATATATCAATACCGTATGCCTCGATTTTTCCCTTATTACGAATAGCGTTTATCAGACTACCATTCCCGCACCCGACATCAAGAACTCTGCCGCCCTCCGGCGCTTCGCAAAGCTCAAGGATTTTTTGCTTATATCGCATGGTAAATCGTCCATCAAAAGTCGAATCGTAGTCATGGGCGATACTATCATACTTTCTGATTGAGTTTTTTTCATTCTTGTTCATGAAATTTTCCTCATCATGCTTTCTTTCCGATATAAAAAACATATCCATAATACTGCTTATATTTTAAATACAGCTCCACTTCGTATTTCGAGCTTTCAATATAGTCCTCTACAGTTTTATTTCCGGTATACTTTTCTATAAATGCTTTTTCTGCCGCTTCCCGTGGACTAAAATAATTGTCTGTCCAGCATTTTTCAGGAAGTGTAAACGCAGCGACAAAGCAATAACCAGATTTTTGCATGGCCTCAATATTATATTTTATTGTATCTAACCGACTGCCGGCATCAGTCCAAAATTTATCAGCCTCAGCTGGGCATTTATCGGTAATCCATGATGGGCATGTTACGGCAACATAGCCGTCCTTTTTGAGGAAACCGTTCCAATAGGTCAATCCTTTTTCAAACCCGATACTGTCTATCACGCCTTCTGACCAAATAAGGTCAAATTCTCTCTTTCTCGAAAGGAAGATTTGTTATATCCCCGACAATACCGTTTACTCTTTCTTGGAGATTTAATTTTTTAGCATTGCTGTTGAAAATGTTTATAAAGTCCGGGACTTTATCTACACCGACAATATTCCCGGTGATGTTTTGCGCGAGAACCATTGTGCCCACCTGTTCCGCAGCCTAAATCCGCGACATTTAAATCGCTATCAAGATTATCCAAAAAGCTTAATGCCTTGATAGTCATTTCAGGACTGCCGGGTCCCTGCCGTGTAAGTTCCGCATGAGTTTCAATAAGGATATCAATCATTGATATTGGTTTGTTTTCCATCGGCATAAAATTAATCCTTTCTCAACATCCAAGTAACACAATTAATCGTGTTCTCAATATCGTCATACTCGTTCTGCTGACCGCGAACATATCCCTCGAAAATATCCCTTTTATCAGGATGTTTCAGCGTTAGCTCATTTGCCCTTGAAGTGATGAACTCCATGCCGGTATTGCTATCGCCGGAAGCGGGTAGTTCGTTGCTTTTATCAAAAACCGTTTCGATTACCTCCAAATTCGCTTTTTTGAATAAAGCCGCCCATTGCTTCCCTGTCAAAAGTTCGTAGCTTTCACACTTCACATCGCTCTGCTTAACGTTATCAGGGAGATAGCCCTCGTCAATCAAGATGTATCCGCCTGGCTTGATTACACCTTTCAATTTGCGCAGCATTTCAGCGGGTTCGCCTAAAACAATACCAGCCGCCCCAAAGATAACAATATCATAGTCTTTTTCATTATTAACAATTTCGTTAATATCTCCGACAACAAACTCGCATAAATCTGCCACATTATGTTCGGTTGCTTTTTGATTGGCGAACGATATGAATTCAGGCAGTATATCAATTCCTTTAACTTTGATTTGCAGCTGTCCGGCGACTTTTACCGAGACCGCCCCCTTGCCGCAAGCCAAGTCCAATACTCTTGTTTCCGGAGACAGTGCGACATGTTTTTTTATAAGCCGGATCATCACCTCCGGATCGCTTCCGAGTTCCCAGAAATCTTGCAGAAGATAGGGTAGAAACGGCAACAATTCCGTCGTTTCTGCTGTTAATGAGCAGGCTAAGACTTCCTTTGTTTCATTTGTCATGATATAACACCCCATTTGCTATACTGAAGGACGAAAACATTTGCGTTCACCGAGCGGATTCTGCGACGCTTCAACGCAGAATTCGCGACAGGGAACGGAATATGTTTTCATCCTTCAGTATAATTGGCTTGCTTGATTTTTATCAGTTTCTTTGCGATATCCACATTAGCTTCGGTTTTTACGTCAAATATAACGCTTCGTCCTTCTATACTTAATGATATGAAGAAATCCCCCTCAAATCCAAATTGCGACCTTTACTTCTTTTCCGCCATTTGAAATTTGCTCGTATTTCTTTTGCTAATTTTTTTGGCATGAAAAGAAAATTCCAGCTGCAAGCATCTTCTTTATACCTGCGAAATGTAGCAATAAGTTCATATTGTATCAGCCCTTCGGTTTTTACCATATCCATCATATATCCCTCGCGATTTATTCATCTGAATATGTAGATCCCCCGGGCACAGTACTCGTCCTGCAACGTAACTCCCACACAGAGCACACACTTCCGCAATAGCAGGCGTATTGTTTATCCATAGCATTCCGTAACTCCTTTCAGCAATTCGATTTGTGTCCGTCTTTCTTTTCTGACGGCATCAAGATCACCCGGATATAACATATTTATCAATGAAATTGTAAAATCGCAAGCCCATAATGCATGAAACTTGACGTGAGGGACGCAGGCGATTTGCGCCATGTTTCTATAAAACTTTATCTTAATGGGGTCAGTTTCTTCTCTCGCCAAATCGTTGATAGCTCCTGCCAAAGTCCTTGCTTTATGATAATTCACCTCGCCGTCAATCCATTCTTGCACGGCGGCAAAAGCATCTATAATTTCACCGCCTGCCTTAAATCCGCTAACATCAATAATGTGTTCTCCCAACTTCAACCCGAACCGCGCCATTTCATTTTTTGTTTTCGTATCAAAAATCTTTATAAACTCATCTCGAAGTTCGGGAATGTCGCTTATCTTGCCAACAAGTCTTTGAACAGCATAAAAATCCATATTTTATTCCTCAACACTCTTCACTCGCCATCTGGTGATCTCTTCAATCAAATCATATGGGATTGGCTTGTCCAGCGGCAGTTGAATAGTCCCCTTCGCGGTTTTGTATTCGGTCAGTCTATCCGCGAAAACCGTCGTTGCTTCGCCGCCGGGATAAATGCCGATGTGTTTTGAGAACGCCGCGAAGTGGATAAGATTTTCATTTTGCCAAAAAGTTGGCATCCTCCACGAGATTTTTTCTTTAGCACCCGGTGCAGCGGCGCGGATGGTATCACGTATTTTTTGCAGAATGTGTTGAACTTCCTCAGTTTGTTCACTTATGTACTGGTCGATAGTTTCGATGTTACCACAGAAGTGGTGCTGGTCTGTATTCTTGAAATCACGACCGCATTTCGGACATTTCCACACTTAAATCACGCTCCTTTGCCTTTGTATTAAGATGCCTTGTTGGTATTCGTAAATGTTCATGGGATATTCCTCACTATAGCCTTATTTTCATGAATCCGATGTTCAATTGCCCGAAAAACATAAAAGATATGACCATATACAATTCAAACAACGTCAGCAAAACGCAAATTACAAGGGTCGCTTTATTCCTATTCTTACCAAACAGCTTTGACGCCACATAAAATGCCGCAATTCCTATAACGCCGCCAAGGGCATTCATCAACAAGTCGGTTATATCGCTTCTCCCGATTGCTAAAACAAACTGAATCACCTCAAAAAAGACACTCACGAGAGGACTACTGAAACCTGTTTTACCAATGTCAGATTTCGTATGGCGGCTGCAAGATAAAAGCTGAACGGCATGAAAATAGCTATGTTAAACTGCATTTCCCACCCCGTGTTGTTATTGAACGGCAACAGATTGATTGTCCGATAAGTACCGTCACCGATAAAAGGCACTCCGCACTTGTAAAGTATCGCCCAAACAAGGAAAAGCGAATAGGCGATACCCATACCAAGAATCAAGTGATTTATAATATTCTTTTTGTCAGACGACGCTGTTACTTTCATCTACTCACGCTCCATTATGATTGCTTTAACGGTATCGCCCGCTTGCTTACCAATTTTAGCGCGGATGTCTTTGCGAATTTCGATGACGCAGCAGAGTGAGCCGTTTGCGTTCTTAACGCTCATATTAACGATTTAGGGTAAGTATATTTAAAACCGCGCACCCAGAAATCAAAGTTTTGCTCAGATATTTGTTTTTATAATTGAAATCAGCCGTTTTATGCCGTTGTCGCCACTTCCTCATCACTGAAAGAGTAAACTTTCCTCTGCATAAGATTATATCACAAAATATGAGGGCGAGATTGATTGTTGGACGTGAGGATATCTTTGCGGTTGTCATATCGGTGGAAAATGAGGCAAATATGCAAAAGCAGCATATTTATCTCGCACTTGGTATGTGGATTGAACGGACATTGAAGCAGTTACATTGGACTTCCCTGCAATAAGCAAAACTCGAAGTTAAGCGCACCACCATAATCCAAATAAACTAAAGAACTTGTCTGATGATTGCTTTGTTATGCGTAACAATTGTGTCTATACACTCTCCTCTTATCGCTCAAAATCCTGCTGTTGCTCATTACTGTCTAAACAAAAAGCGGGTATATTATACTCAATTTTGCTTATGACGCTTCGTAGGTTTATCTCATCGTTCATGCTTATTTCTTCGCCATTTAGACCACGGTAGACACAAGCTTTATGCAAAATCTTATATTCTTCCTCAGTGAACAGCTCGTCTTTATTGATAAAACCGGCGCGGAGAACGTAGTCTCTTTTAGCTCCTTCGTAATCGTCACCAAAATAATGTCCTATGGACACTCCTTTGCGGTCATAATCATATTCCCATGTAACATAATGCAGGCTGCACCCGTCTGCTTCCAATCTGGCTGCCATAAGGTGATTGCCGAATTCGTTTAAAAGTCGGAAATGGGATAAACTTTGATAAGGCAGGGGTGTCGCGCTTTCAAATATCCTATACTCTTTCCGTATTTTAGAAAAAATATCGATTAAATCTAAAACTTTATCTGGTTCATGCTTGCTCCGCCTATAATGGTATTCATCATCAGTCATAATACGAAAAGCAAATTCTCCGTTTAGATGAAGCTCCAAAAGACTTGCTTCCGGTGAGACTTCAGCAACGATAAATCCCATGCACTTGGCTTTCTTTGCGAAAGCCTGTAAAAATTCATTGCTTACGATATTACCGGGCATATTCAAATCATCCTTTCAGTAAAAAGAAAAAGGCGCGGGATGTTGAGTTTGCTGTGCTCCCGCGCTTTCATCAATTGTTTAATGCTGCTCATCATCAGCCGTACAATGATGATATATTGAGGCTTCCATAATTTCACCGTATGCCCAATGAAGTTTTGATAGATCATCATAAGGCGGTTCTAATTTCGTTACCGTTCCGTTTTTATAATCTCTTTGCAGAATCTTATTGATGATTGTTATTGCTTCCGCTCTTGTTATGGGGTTATCCGGCCGGAAAGTGCCGTCCCCATAACCGGAAATATATTGATTAACATAGGCGTTGTGGATGCAATCATTAGCCCAATGCCCGGATATATCATTAAATGTTTTCACGGCTTCCGCATTCATTTCCATTTTCCTGCCGGATGCTATCCTGCTAACGATAATAAGTAATTCGGCGCGGGTGATATTCGCTGCGGGCCTGAAAGTTCCATCTTCGTAGCCAACAACAATGCCATTATTATAAAGATAAGCAACCGCAGCGGCATACCATGCGTTCTTATCCACATCCGGCGCTGTCTTTTCAGAAACATCCGGGATTCGGTCTTCCCGCATGTAATAAACCAATGCCGCAACTTCTGCGCGAGTAATAGGATTGTCCGGCCTTACCGTGCTGTCCTCATAACCGGAAATATATGGATTATGTGGTATTAATGGCGTGGTAACTTCTCCTTCAGCAATGGTTACCGTTTCGATTTTGTTATCACCACGATAACCGGACAGTTTATTTGTATTTTTATTTTCTGCTGGATAACCACTTGAGGGCGGGCCTACCATCCAGTCGGCGTATAAATCCGTAATGGCTGAAATCGGAACGCTAAAGTCCCAAGATTCATTCGTTGCCAGATTATACCAGCCATTAAACGCATTACCTTGATAGACCGGTTGAAGCGGTGTTTTTGCCGTATCACCCTCAATTACCCGGATTACCGTATAAAGGCGTGTTTTATCCTTAGCATAGCAAGCAGCCAAAAAAACCATACAGGACAAATCCTTATATTTAAAGGGTTTGTCCTCTTTTAATATCGTGAGAAATCAAACATAATCCTATTTTAAAACCCATAAACATATATAAAAACATCACATATATTACATAGGGGTTTTAGAATATGGAAAGCAACAAAGAAAAAATTGTACTGCCGGAGGAGTTGCAAAGGCGCATAATGAAATTCTTTTTAAAGACATCAATACCAAGAAAAGCACGAGAAGAAAGAATGAAAAAAACTCTGTCCGAAAAGGAAGGACAGGAGAATAATAAATGAAAACGGCGATATATGTTCGTGTTAGTACAGACGAGCAAGCCAAAGAAGGATACTCAATCAGGGCACAGATAGACAAGCTAAAAAGTTACATACAAATTAAAGATTGGAGTTTTTACAAAGTATATGCGGACGAGGGCATAAGCGGTAAGAATATTATAGATCGTCCCGCTATCAATGAACTCATAGCAGATATTAAATCAGGAAAGGTTAATAATGTTTTAGTCTATAAAATAGATAGGCTTACAAGAAGCACAAGAGATTTAATCGAACTTACGGAACTTTTTAAAGATTGTAATTGTACTTTTAATTCACTTATGGAAAGCATTGATACCCAAACAGCGTCAGGCAGAATGTTCCTCAAAATTGTCGGAATATTTGCTGAGTTTGAACGTGAGAATCTAATAGAGCGAGTTAAATTAGCCTGTGAGAAAAAAGTCAAAGAAGGTTATACTCTTTCTAGTTTCGTCCAGTCATACGGCTACAAGCGGGAAAACGGCGAGAAAATTCAACACGTTAATCCATATGAAGCAGAAATTGTTCGAGAAATATTCACCATGTATATTGACGGTAATATGTCATTTAACGCTATTGCTAAAAACCTAAATCACAGGGGAATAAAGTCAAAGCTTGGCGACACATGGAGTCATGCTACGGTAAGAGCTTTGCTTAAAAACCCTACATATGTAGGAAAAGTTAGATATTCCGTAAATGACAAAGACCGCTATTTTGAAGCTGACGGCAAACATGAACCTATTATTAGCGAGGAAGTCTTTTATGAAGCACAAAGCAGAATGGGAAAAATCAAGAAGAAATCACATACTAAAAGACCGAAAGAAGATAATTATTTTAGCGGTACAATCTATTGCGGAGTATGTGACACAAAGCTAATTACTCATGCAGTTTACAAAGAAAATAAAACCGGTGAAACCAAAGTACGGCATAGACAATATCGTTGTCCGAATGCATTAAAAGGCACGTGCAATAATTCTACATTCAGCCATCTTAAAGCTGAAACGGCTTTTCAGGAATACATGGATAGTATTTCTGATATGGGAGTAGATGCTGATATTTTAAATGAAGAAAAAAGCAAGCAGGACAGCATCAACAATTTACTCCGTGAAGAATACGAAAACGCTATAGGCAAACTTGAAAAGAAAGAAAAAAATGTAATGACGCTTTATATCAATGAAAAAATAACTTTTGATGAGTACGAACAGATGGTTAGAATAATCACTAATGAAAAAAACACATATAAAGAACAGCTTGCAAATATTCCGACCGAGCCAAGCGATGATATTTTACTTACACAGACAGACATAATAACTAATTTTCGGGATAACTGGAAACTATTAACTAATGCGGAAAAGTTGCAGTTTTTACAAGATTATATTGAGAAAATAACAGCCGTATCAAAAAAAGAGGAAGGCTACAAAGTTAAGATATTGAAAGTTAATTTTTATAAAAATTAAGGGCAGATGTAAAAAGCGTTTGTCCTTTTTGATTTGCAAAGTACATTCTACTACTGAAAGACAGCGCATATAATATACCACAACCACTGCCACGCCCGATTTTCGGCACTTCTTATAAGTAAGAGATAGGTCTGGGCTAAAAAAGCTACCCCAGACCTATCCCTTTACTACGTTAGTATTCTACTAACTTATTGCGAAGTGCGAGGGCGTGGCGGTGGTTGGGAGCATGGATTGATTGAGTTTGTAGAGGATAGAGAGAAGTATACTTTTTCTTTTTAGGGGTTGTTTGTTTAGTGGGTATTGTTAGGGCATAGTGGTTAAAAAGAGAAAAGTATCAAAAAGAAAAATGGTTGGGGATAATGGTTAAGATTGCGAGGGTAAGACGTTGGAATTAACGGATAGAGATTTTGACATTCTAAAGTTGGTTTATAGATTTAAATTTTGTTTAGGCAGACATATAAAGGTGCTATGTAATTTTACAGGGACGAGAGCGACCGACAGAAGATTAAAGGCATTAATCGAAGCTGGTTATTTAACTCGTAAAAAACATATATACGGCATACCATATATTTATACGCTGACGCATAAAGGAAGAATGTTATTAGGAGCTAATAAAAGGGAAATAAAAATCCGAATTGACTTAATACGGCATGATTGCCTTGTATTAGATACGCTTATATATTTTGTTCAAAAATACAGCCTATCTTTTAACGATATTGAAAGCGAGCGAGAATTACATATAAAAGATGGTTTCGGAACAAGAAAACATCACCCTGATTTTATGTTCTTGCTTGATGATAAAAAATATGCCGTTGAGATTGAATTAAGCATTAAAAACAAAGACACTTTAGAAAAAAATATCCGTGATAATTATATGAATTATGATAAACAAATATGGGTTGTCGACGCCACAAAGACATTTACATTACTTCAAAAATTCTCAAACGAATATTCTAACATAGAGATTATTCGATTAGAGGAAGTAATAGAGTATGTTAAGGAGCGACATTTATAATGCATTTTTGATTTTATTTATAGCAGGAGTGTTTTATATTGTGATGAAATTTTTACAGAATTTAATTACCGATAAAAGTGGTATATTTGATTTTGAACGAGACCACAAAGAAGCATTGAACAAACCTTATTTTAGTAAAAAACCGCCAGACGGTGAAGCTACACTAATTGGCATTTCATCAAGTAAAAAGGACGTGTTTATTTCAAACGAAGCGAAACACGTTTTTATATGCGGTACAACTGGGAGCGGTAAAACAATAGCTATATCTAATTTTATCAAAAGTGGAGCTGATTATAACTATCCTATGTTGATTGTTGACGGCAAAGGCGATACCGACAAAGGCTCATTACTTGAAATTATTAAAACCTCTTGCTCTGATCGTAAAATTTATATCATTAATTTAAACGAGCCGAGCAAAAGTGATAAATATAATCCGTTCAAAAATACGAATACAGACGTTATAAAAGATATGCTTATCAATATGACTAATTGGAGCGAAGATCATTATAAATATAATACAGAGCGTTATATACAAAGATTATGCAGACTTTTAGAAATAAAAAACATTGATATTTCTTTGGAAAGTTTAACAAAATATTTGATAGTTGATAATTTTACAAAATTAAGCAGAGATTTAAGCAATCAAAGTTTAATCAGCAAAGAGGAACACACCGAAAATATCGCTCTAGCCAAAACTAGCGGAAGTATCGCCGAGAGTGCAGCGGCGAGGTTTGCAACCATTAAAGAAAGCCATTTAGGGCAGATTTTCCAAGTCTTCCGGCATTGATATATACACGGCATTAGAGGAAAACGCCATTATTTTATTTATTTTAAATCCGCTTTTATATCCCGAAATGTCGCCTCTCATTGGCAAGCTAATTATTATAGACAGTAAAAAAGCAGTCAGTAATTTTTATCAGAATAAAAAGAAGCGGATATTTTATATTTTTGATGAAATCAATGTTTATGCTTCACCGCCGTTACTTGATTTAGTTAATAAGTCAAGGTCAGCAAATATAACCTGTATATTGGCAACGCAAAGTCTATCCGATTTAAACAATGTTTCAAATGATTTTAAGGAGCAGTTAATAGAGAACTGCAACAACTATATTATTTTAAGGCAAAACAGTCCTACTAATGCCGAATATTGGGGTAATGTAATCGGCACAAGGGCAACCATGCAGGCAACCTATCAGATAAAAGGTAGCAACGGCGAAGCCACAAGCACAGAGTTAGGGAGTTTGAGAAAAACCAGGGAATATATTTATCATCCTGATGATATAAAAAAATTCGATACAGGAACAGCAATATATCTTTCAAGAGATTACAGCGTTCATACTAAAATCAAAGTTAATAAACCATTTTAGGAGTGTAATTAATATGGGTGGTAAAACTATAGCTCAGATAGCCGAGGAAATCGGCGTATCAAAACAGGCTATTCAAAAGCGAATTAAAAAAGAGCCGTTAAAGACCCTTTTAGAGCTTTACATAACGACAAAAGGCGTAACAATCTATATAGACGAGGACGGCGTTAATTTAATTAAATCCGAGTACGGAATAACGGCAACCGATACCGACAACGACAACGAAGAGCCAACAGAGATAATAATTGAGTTACCGACAACTACCGAAAGCGAAAAAATAGAAGTTGCCGAGAACAGGCAAGCGGTAGAGATAGAAAAAAATATTGATAGTAAAGGCTTAACCCAAAATGCTAAGCACATAGTAAAAGCCATAGGTACAATTAATGTTGTTGTACTCTCGATTGTTTGCTATTGGTTCGGCTTTTCTGTAGCTGTGATTGCGACAGTAGCATTAATTACAGCGGTATCGTGGATACTATGTAATTGTTTAATAAGCATTACGATATTAGGCTTTAAAAATAAAGATATTTGAGGTTATGTCATGAGTAAAAAACTACCATATTTATTTTGGTTTCTGTTTTATATAATTCTTTTGGGAGTGCCGACATTCGGGCTTATAATACCACTATATATTATTGCTTTTATAGTTGCCCTTAACCCTATAGCAGAGAGCCTTTGGCGCACTGTTTGTGGTGTTCGTCCTTTAAGGCTTAAACAAGAAAAAGAGCGGTTATTGCCACTCTTTGAGGAAATCTATCGAAAAGCTGTCAAAATCAACCCTTATATATCAAAAGGAATTGACATATACATACAGGAAAACATGAGCATTAATGCCTTTGCATTTGGAAAAAGTACGCTTGTATTAACTAAAGGCAGTATTGATTTATTAAATGACGATTGCTTAAAGGGCTTAATTGCCCACGAGTTAGGGCATTTTGCGAATTATGACACGGCAATAGTTTTATTTGCTAATATCGGCAATTTCCCTATAACTATATTAATGAAATCACTTGAAGGAGCAAAAACAAAATTAGAAGAAGCCAGTAAAAATTCATTTGTGATGGATTTATTTAAAACATTATTTAACGCCGTTTATTTCTTCTTTTGGTTTGTTCAATCAGTCGGTGATTTACTGATTATGCACACAAGGCGACAAAGCGAATACACGGCAGATATAAACGCTTATAAATTCGGTTACGGCGCACAGTTAGCCGAAGTATTAAGCGAAATATACCAAGTATCATTCAGCGATTATAAAAGCGTAAAAGAGTTATTCAAAAGCACGCACCCACCAATTACAAAGCGGATTGAAAAATTAGAAATTTATAACGAGCATTAAAAATAAAAAGCATACCCGATTTTTTGGATATGCTTTTTGCATTCATTAAATTCTATCAATAATAAACAATGACAACTTGCCTTGTGCTATTGAGCCAATCTATAGCACAGCCAAGACTTTCGGCGGCGAAACGAATGGGAACCATAGTTCTTGAATTTATAGAAGTTGATGGAACGTCAGCGGTTTTGATTGCACCATTGACATAAAACTCCCTTGGTCTAGCGTCATTTTTACGGTGTTTTGCTGATAATTTAGGGATATTTCTCTATTAGCATCATTCCAATTAACGCTACCGCCCATGCCCTCAACAATGGCACGAATGGGAACCATAGTGCGGTTATTTAATAAAATCGGTGTTGTGCCTCTGCCGGAGTCAATTTCTTGTTGTTCGCCGTTTATTGTCATATATGGATTATCTAAAGTCATTAGGATAAATTTTTTCACGGCGTTTGGCGTAGGGGGCGTAAGTTCGTCACCTAAAATTGTTGACCCTGTATTGATTTTTATTTTTTCAGACGGCAGGCTTAATTGTTCGGGGATGCTGTCAAAAGGTTTGGCCTCCGCTTTGACTTGCCGTATAGTGTAATAATATGTCCTATTTGGTTTTACGTTTACATCAACAAATTCATTGCAGGTAATATAAAAATCAGTAATAGAAATACCTTCATCATTGGCATTTTCGGAACGATAAATCCGATAGCCTACACCGCCTGACATCGGGCTCCAACTAAATTTTGCGCCCACGCTGATACTCTCACCTTGAAAACCGCTAGGAGCATTTCCTTTAGATGGTGGTGTAGTTGGAATGCTTTCATTTATATTTGAGCCGTGTATTTGATACTTTATTTGAAGCGGTGAAAGATGTTTACCATTACTAATATTGAATGGGTTAATGGAAATATAATATGTACCAGCCGTAGATAATTGATAATAAATCTCTGTGCTTTTTGAAGCGTATTCTAATTTTAAGACGGTTGTTTTTCCAGACTGCAAATCTTTTCCATCAATTATACGCAGATTTACAGGGCTTTCAAATTGTCCGCCCTCTACTCTATCAAGATTTATAATGACAGTCGCATTATCGGCAGTGGTTGTAAATTTATACCATTCAACAACATTCGGAGCAGGAAGTGTAAAAGTCTCTGCCCTGCCTTCGGTTAGAGAAATCGCCGATCGCCAGTCACCACCAGATGTTTGATTGTTTACTTGTGGTTGCTGATTAAAGATAGTGGTTGTAACATTATCAGGTTGTGTTCCAGAATTTTCGCTTACGGTAAATTTAATTGATGTGCCAAAAAGAAAATCATCATACCATCTAAAATGCAATTCTAATTCATAAGTACCTTTTTTATCCGGAGCTTCAAAAGTACAAACATTATTTACTCCGTCATTATATGGATATATACTCTTAACAAATGAATCCAATCCTTTTATTGTCAATTCAAACGGCTCTGCATATTCGGCTCTAGTAAAAGTTTTATCCGTTATTAATGTAACGGTAATATCTTCACCGGGCGCAAAAGTTGTTTTATTGAGGGTAAGTGTTGATTTTAGTACAGGGTTTTGTTCTGCAAATACCGTTGACGGCAATAGACCAATCGCCAAAATAAATACAAGGAAACTGCTCAATAATCTTCTTTTCATGGTGTAACTCTCCTTTAAAATTATTTTTTAATGCAAATAAAAACTTCACCGATTATGAAAATGTGAAGTCTTAGCCAGTCCGTATAATGTATACCTTGTATGGAATTATAATTATAGACATATTTACCAAACAATATACAAACTTTAGATAAAAAATGGTTATAATGCGGTTTTTCAGACCTCACTTGACATAAAAATCATTATAAAATATAATATTAGGAATAACAAAACCAGTCCGTTAAAATTATACATTTTGCGGACTGGTTTTGTTATTAAAATGACTTATTACTTTTAATAAGTCGGAGGGTTTAATAATGGCAGAAAATATTTATGCGTTAATCAGAGTTTCTACAGAGGAACAAAATGAAAAAAGACAAGTTATTGAAATGGCAAAAATCGGCATACCTGAAAAAAACATCATTATTGAAAAGGAAAGCGGAAAAAGCACGAAGCGAGCAAAATATCACAGGCTTTTTAAACGGCTAAAATGTGGCGATATTCTTTACATCGAAAATATTGACCGTTTAGGGCGTGATTACAATTCTATTTTAGAGGAATGGCACAAACTCACCAAACAAAAAGGTGTTACTGTAAAATTCTTAGATACTCCTATACTTGATACCGATAATACTGATGTAGACTTATTTAGCAGATTTACAAGGGATATTTTATTTTTAATCCAAGCGTTTCAAGCTGAAAACGAATGGCAAAAAATAAAATCAAGACAGGCACAAGGGATAGCAGTTGCGAAAGCTAATGGTAAAAAATTAGGACGCCCAAAAGCCGTAATCACAGAAAAAGAAAAAATATTGTTGGGCAATACCAAAACAGAGAAATAACCTTAAATGAAGCCTTGAAGCAGTTACAGCTTAAAAAATCAGCATTTTATAATTTGTGCAATACCATTAAACAGGCAAAAAACGTAAACATATAATAAATCATGCTTACTTATAGACAGGATGGGCAAATGCATAAGCCAGTGGATTATAATGAGTTAAGTATTATTTAGCTATTATAAAAATATATGGTTAAAGGGGATTTAAAATAATGACTACGATAATTGTAGATAAAATTAAAGAAAAAGTTATTATCAAACTTTCTTCTGTTGATAATGAACTATTACCAGACTATAGCACAAATTTAATTGCTATTACTAATGAATTTGAAATAAACCAACTGAAAAATACATTAATCGAAATATTAGAAGATACAAATTTACCTAAAGAAACTATGTTAGCTTATAATGCTTTTTATACCCTTACAATTTGTTGTAGGAGGTACTACGATATAATTGAAATGACTAATTGCATAGATAAATATGCACATTATTTTCAAGATAGAAAAACATACAACGCCATCATGTGCATATATTTCACCAGACTCGCTGAAATTAAAAAAGATATCAATTTGTTTAGTAATGCCTTAAAATATGCGGAAACTTGTATGGAATTAATGTCAAATAACGTTGGGGTAATTCATTTATATCCTGATGTTGTGGCTACCACATATTTACAAGGATTTTCATTTAATAAAGATACATATTATAAGTCTTTAGAATTAATAAAAAAATGTATAGTTTTAAAACCAGAATACGGAAGATACTATTATACATACTCCCGACTTTTGCTAATTAATAATGAATTTGATGAAGCAGAACATAATATGAAGTTAGCAATTCAATTTGAAAATGTTAATAATAATGGATTGTTGAAATTTAAAAGGACTAGCGAATATAATATATTCTTGTTAAGAATCGAAAATCAACGCTTGTTATTGAACATGAGGACTCAAGCAAACGAAAATTTAAATAATCAAATGAAAAAGATTGATGATACTATAACAGCAGTAAAACAAAATATTGAAAAAGACATTGAGAATACTAATAGAAAAAATATTGAACTTTTAGGTGTTTTTACTGCTATTATTACTTTTGTTATAGCAATTATAAATACAACACTTCAGTCTAAGGATTTTATCACTTCCTTTTGTTTGATACTGGTATTTTCTGGAACTCAAATATTAGTATATACAACATTAAAATTAATCATAAGTAGTGACATTGCATTCAAATCAATATTAAAATATATTATTATTGGAGCAATACTTATTTTGCTATCTTTGTTGGTAAACTTAATTTATCCTACCTTGTTATATCTCGTTTAGCTTTTGGATATACTTATTATATTCTTATGATATAATTATGAATATGATAGGTGATTAGCATGACATTAGCAACGCATATATTAACTACATCAGCTTTAATAATAAATAGTAAAAATGAAATATTGTTAATAAAAAATCCGCAACGAGGTTGGGAATTTCCAGGTGGGATTGTAGAAAGTGGCGAAGATTTATATGAAGCTTTGGAAAGAGAAATAAAAGAAGAAGCTGGAATTCAAGTGGAAATTAAAAATATGGTTGGTATTTATTCTAATATTTGTTGTGAGGTAGGATATAATAAGATTGAGATTATACCTACAAAATTAAATGTTCATTTTATTGCATTTAGTGACGATATCAATTTAACTACAAGTGAAGAGAGTTTAGATATAAAATGGGTTTCTGAGCAAACTGCTTTAAAAATGATAACAAATGAATTTGTTCTTTTGCGCGTAAAACATGCCTTAAAATATGAGGGCAAGATTTTCTATGTATCTTTTTCTAATAATCCTTTTAAAATACATAAAACGAATATAATGTGAGTATATAATGCATTTGTCACGTTTTTTTAACTACTGATTTATTTCAGTAGTTTTTTATTAGAGTTTTATGCTATGATTGATTTAGACAGAGTTTTCTTTCTGTATGGTTTATTTGGGATATAGCCATAGTAATAACTCACATCATAATAAGGAATATCGGTGTTGGGATTTGAGCCGGACTCGCTATGAGTTTCTTTCCATCCCGCGTATAGCGTTGTATCCCCGGTAAGAGCGCAGGAAAAATCGAAAAGGCTATCACAGCCTGAATCCCGATACCAGCCAATGAAGTCAAATCCCTTGCGGCGCGGACTAACCGGCTCGTTTAAACATTGATTGACCGGAATCCGAACCTTGCCATAAGGCAAAAACGAGCCGTCGTTGAATTGGAAAACTACATTAATGTATACATTACTTTCTATTTCAAACCATTTAGCGTATAAATGGGTTTCTTTGAGTATAGGACTATTAAAGTCAAATTCCTCTTCGCTGTTTTGTCCTATGAACCATCCGCCAAACTGAAAACCGTTTAACACCGGAGAAACAGGGCGACGCGCGGTATCTTTATTCCAAACTTCAATAACCGTGTACATTTGATATGTACCGTCATTAAGATGAAAATAAACATTATGATAATCAAACGCGGGATTACCGCCATTTTCATCGTTGCTTGTATATTCCCGTTCCCATCCGGCGTATAAGGATAAATCTGCGTACTCTTTAGCGGAAAAATCGTATTGCACTATTAATTCCTTATCAAAGAACCATCCGGTGAAAATGTATCCCGGCCTTACAGGGTCAACAGGGACCGAAACGCATTCGCCAATCAGCATTTCAGTGATTGTATATGGCCAGAAAGAACCGTCATTGTAATAAAATCTGGCCTTGTAATAGTTATTTTCTTCCCCGATTTTCTCCCATCCCGCGCAGACTACCATGCTTTCATAAATAGGATTTGATAAGCTATACATCAATATTCTTTCTTTATCCATGTACCAGCCAATGAAAATATACCCTGCTCTGATAGGTTCCATAAGATTACCGATTGAACTGCCGTTAAAAACCTCGACACGCGTGTATTCCCTGAATGTGTTGTCATTATAAAGGAAGGTTACGACGTGATACTTGCTTACTTCATGCCCCCTGCTCCATGCGGAATATAACGTAAATGATTCGGAAATCTCATGACTGAAATCATATTCTGTTTCGCAGTTGGTGTCATAATACCAGCCAGCGGAAACATAACCCTCCCGGACCGGATCAGCAGGACGGGGAACAGTGCCGTGTTCAGCAATGGAAATGGCGGTATATTGTTTAAATGTGCCGTCATTCAGCATGAAATATACCGTATGGTATTCTGTTTCCGGTAATACACCCCATCCGGCATATAAATCAAGATTATCGGTAATCACGGATGAGAAATCAAAAGGCCGGTTACAATTTTCGTCGTAGTACCAGCCTGTAAAAGAAAACCCAAACCGTTCCGGATTCGCCGGCTCCATTGCTTCTGCGCTTGATGCAACTCTAATGGCTGTGTACAACCTGTAAGAACCATCATTCCATTGAAACTTTACGTTATGATAAGAATTGCCGTCTTGTTCGAGCCATTTCGCGTATAGGCTTTGACTTGCCATGACAGGAACATCAAAATCAAAAGCCTTGCCGCATTCGATATCGGTGAACCATCCGCCAAATATATATCCGGCTCTTAATGGCTCTACCGGACTGCGGACAGTATTTCCAGCCCTAACTTCAATTGAAGTGTATTTCTTAAAACTTCCGTCGTTGTAATAAAAATCAATATCATAATAAGTATCGACCATGCTGTCACGTTGCCACTTGGCATAGATATTCATGCTTTTATAGACCGGGGATGTTTCATCAAACAATGAAATTCCGTCGGCTTCATGATGCCAGCCTATGAAAACATAGCCGCTACGCTCCGGTTCGACTGGCAATATCACCGTTTCGCCGTCCGATACAAGCAAACTTGTATAAATCTGAAACGAGCCGTCATTATGATAACAATTCACACTATGATAGGTAACGTCAGCTTGTAGACCCCAATTGGCGTATGAAGTTAAATCGGTTGTTACAGGCTTGTTAAAGTTGAATGCCTCAGTACATTCCGCATCATAATGCCACCCATTAAAATTTAATCCTATGCGGGTAGGGGATTCAGGCTGCGGAACAAGATCACCGGCTAGTACATCAACGGTTGTAAAAGTCCTGAAAGTGTCGTCATTGTATTGAAAGGTAACGGTACAATAATCCGAATCGTTCATTATTCTTCCCCAACCGGCGTATAAGCTTATTTCATTGGTAATAGGGCTGTCAAAAATCCATTTGGTCATAATATCTCTATCCGTGTGCCACCCAAGAAATTCGTATCCCGCTCTTGTGGGCAGCAGCGGTTCTATGACGGGACAGCCTGCTTTTACCTCTATGGTAGTGTATTCTCGGAAACTACCGTCACCCCAATAGAATTTCACATTGATATATTTATCGGGCGTGTTCCGCCGCCATTTGGCGTACAAAAGCAAATTTGATGTTATCCGTTGGGTTTCAAAATAAAACTCTGTATTGCAATCTTCGTCGATAAACCAGCTAAGAAAATCGTAACCCTCCCTTATTGGTTCAACCGGTCTGTAGATCATATCGCCATGACCGGAAGTTAACGACGTGTGGGTTAATAGCGAACCGTCATTTCGGTAAAATGTAACTTCATGAAGTGGCGTAACGCCGTCCCATATCCAACAAGCGTATAAATCAAAACTTGCGGTTACTACTTCGGAGAAGTCATAGCCTGAGCTATTCTCTAACTGCCAACCGCTGAAAACATAGCCTGTTCTGACAGGTTCAAGCGGTTCAGCAAGCATGTCACCGGAACCAACAATTGCTTGTCTGTATTTTTCAGGTGTACCATCGTTATAATAAAAACTTATATTTCGGGCAACAACCCACCGAGCGTACAGGATATGATCCCTGTCTGTTTGTACGTTTGTATCCGGTGTTATCTCCGTTATATATTCCGTGTCCAGGAACCAACCTTTGAACACCCATCCCTCTTTTGCGAGATCATTAGTAAGCAGGCCATAAGGAGCGTCATATGTCACAGTTTTTGGGATTGGCGCTGCGCTGTCCGCCTCGCCTGTATCGAAGCCTACGGTGTATTGATTTACTCTCCATTCGGCTTTTAATATATGTGTTTCCATTATGTCAACGGTGGTATCATGATCAACATACCCGTCATAATGGGAATTTGCCCATCCCAAGAATGTATAACCTTTTTTTAACGGCGTATCCAGTTTCTTGTAAGGAGCGCCAAATTCCACGGTTTTATTGGTTATCAGATTGCCTCCGTTTGAATAAAACGATACCAATACGGGAATGCCTATCCATTGCGCGTATAGGATATGGTCCTCTAGCGCAGAAACAGTCATTTCGCTTTCAATTTTTATTCCGTCTGAGGAATCCGAAAACCATCCCTGAAAAATGTATCCCTCGCGTTCAGGTACGGGTAAAGTCCCATATGGTGAATCAAATATAACTGCTTTGCTTGACACACTCGTCCCGCCCCGGCTGTTAAAAGTAACCGTGTAATGATTAGCTGACCATTGAGCAAATAAAGTATGCGGGCCGTTTATAACGGGGGTTGTGACTTCAAGCTTCACACCGCCGACTCTGGCAGCATACCAGCCGATAAATGTATAGCCTGTTCTTGTCGTTTCCGGTAAACTTCCATATATTCCGTCGTGATATATTGTTTGGCTTAAAGCCTCCGTTCCGCCTTGACTGTCAAAGGAAATCGCATAAGGATTAGGCGACCACTCTGCATATAGGACATGATCGGAGTTTATTACAGCGGTTGCGCTTTCAACCTTCTCACCGTCTGACGATGCCGTATACCAACCGACAAATGTATAGCCCACCCTTGTTGTCACCGGTAGATCGCCATAAGTCCCGTCATGATATATGGTTTGACTTGCAACCTCAACGCCGCCCTGACTGTCAAAATAAAGAGTATACGGGTTAGGCGACCATCCTGCGTAAAGCGTATGATTGATGCAATTTACAGCCGTGTCGGATTCGACCTTTGCACCTCCCGTCGCGGATGTATACCAGCCTGTAAATGTGTATCCCATCCTTGTCGTCTCCGGCAGCATTTTATAAGTGCCGTCATGAAATACCGTTTGATTTGAAACCTCTGTGCCGCCCATGGAGGCGGTATACCAGCCGGTAAAAGAATAGCCCGTCCTTGCCGTATCCGGTAAACTTCCATATATTCCGTCATGATATATTGTTTGGCTTAAAGCCTCTGTCCCGCCTTGACTGTCAAAGGAAATCGTATAAGGATTAGGTAACCACTCTGCATATAGGACATGATCGGAATTTATGACGTCGGTTGCGCTTTCCACCTTCTCGCCGTCTGACGAGGCCGTATACCAACCGGCAAATGTATAGCCCACCCTTGTTGTTACCGGCAGCTCACCATACGTTCCGTCATGATATATGATTTGACTTGTAACCTCAATACCGCCCTGACTATCAAAATAAAGAGTATACGGGTTAGGCGACCATCCTGCGTAAAGCGTATGATTGCTGCAATTTACAGCCGTGTCGGTTTCAATCTTTGTGCCTCCCGTTGCGGCTGTATGCCAGCCTGTAAATGTATATCCTGCCCTTGCCGTCACCGGCAGCACTTTATAAGTGCCGTCATGATATACCGTTTGATTTGAAACCTCTGTGCCGCCCATACTGTTAAAAGAAACCGTATATGGGCTTGGTGACCACTGCGCATATAAAGTGTGACTACTGTTATTTACCTCCGCATTGTTTTCAACCATCGTGCCGCCCGTGGAGGCGGTATACCAGCCGGTAAAAGAATAGCCCGTCCTTGCCGTATCCGGTAAACTTCCATATATTCCGTCATGATATATTGTTTGGCTTAAGGCCCCTGTCCCACCTTGACTGTCAAAGGAAATCGTATAAGGATTAGGTAACCACTCTGCATATAGGACATGATCGGAATTTATGACGTCGGTTGCGCTTTCAACCTTCTCGCCGTCTGACGAGGCCGTATACCAACCGGCAAATGTATAGCCCACCCTTGTTGTCACCGGTAGATCGCCATAAGTCCCGTCATGATATATGGTTTGACTTGTAACCTCAACACCGCCCTGGCTGTCAAAATGAAGAGTATACGGGTTAGGCGACCATCTTGCGTAAAGCGTATGATTGCTGCAATTTACAGCCGTGTCGATTTCAACCTTTGTACCTCCCATTACGGCTGTATACCAGCCGATAAAAGAATAGCCCGTCCTTGCCGTATCCGGTAAACTTTCATATATTCCGTCATGGTATATTGTTTGGCTTAAAGCCTCCGTTCCGCCTTGACTGTCAAAGGAAATCGTATATGGATTAGGTGACCACTCTGCATATAGGACATGATCGGAATTTATGACGTCGGTTGCACTTTCAGCCTTCTCGCCGTCAGACGAGGCCATATACCAACCGGCAAATGTATAGCCCACCCTTGTTGTCACCGGTAGATCGCCATAAGTCCCGTCATGATATATGGTTTGACTTGTAACCTCAACACCGCCCTGGCTGTCAAAATGAAGAGTATACGGGTTAGGCGACCATCTTGCGTAAAGCGTATGATTGCTGCAATTTACAGCCGTGTCGGATTCAATCTTTGTACCTCCCATTACGGCGGTATACCAGCCGATAAAAGAATAGCCTGTCCTTGCTGTATCCGGTAAACTTCCATATATACCGTCATGATATATTGTTTGGCTTAAGGCCTCCGTTCCGCCTTGACTGTCAAAGGAAATCGTATAAGGATTAGGCGACCACTCTGCATATAGGACATGATCGGAGTTTATTACAGCGGTTGCGCTTTCAACCTTCTCACCGTCTGACGAGGCCGTATACCAACCGGCAAATGTATAGCCCACCCTTGTTGTCACCGGTAGATCGCCATAAGTCCCGTCATGATATATGGTTTGACCTGTAACCTCATCACCGCCCTGGCTGTCAAAATGAAGAGTATACGGGTTAGGCGACCATCCTGCGTAAAGTGCATGGTTGCTGCAATTTACAGCCGTGTCAGGTTCAATCTTTGTGCCTCCCGTTGCGGCTGTATGCCAGCCTGTAAATGTGTATCCTGTCCGTGTTGTCTCCGGCAGCGTTTTATAAGCGCCGTCATGATATACCGTTTGATTTGAAACCTCCATGCCGCCCAAACTGTTAAAAGAGACCGTATAAGGGTTTGGTGACCATTGCGCATATAAAGTGTGATTACTGTTATTTACCTCCGTATTGTTTTCAACCATCGTACCGCCCGTGGATGCGGTATACCAGCCGGTAAAAGAATAGCCTGTCCTTGCCGTATCCGGTAAACTTCCATATATTCCGTCATGATATACCGTTTGATTTGAAACCTCAGTGCCGCCCATACTGTTAAAAGAGACCGCATAAGGGTTTGGCGACCATTGCGCATATAAAGTGTGATTACTGTTATTTACCTCCGTATTGTTTTCAGCCATCGTGCCGCCCGTGGATGCGGTATACCAGCCGGTAAAAGTATAGCCTGTCCTTGCCGTATCCGGTAAACTTCCATATATTCCGTCATGGTATATTGTTTGGCTTAAAGCCTCCGTCCCGCCTTGACTGTCAAAGGAAATCGTATACGGATTAGGTGACCATTCTGCATATAGGACATGATCGGAATTTATGACGTCGGTTGCGTTTTCAACTTTCTCGCTGCCTGACGAGGCCGTATACCAACCGGAAAATGTATAGCCTATCCTTGTTGCCACCGGTAGATTACCATACGTCCCGTCATGATATATGGTTTGACTTGCAACCTCAATACCGCCTTGGCTGTCAAAATAAAGAGTATACGGGTTAGGCGACCATCTTGCATAAAGCGTATGATTGCTGTTATTCACTGCCTTATCGGATTCAACCTTCACACCGCCAGTTGCGGCTGTATGCCAGCCGATAAATGCGTATCCCGTCCTTGTCGTCACAGGCAGCGTTTTATAAGTGCCGTCATGATATATCGTTTGATTTGAAACCTCCGTGCCACCCATGCTGTTAAAAGAAACTGTATAGGGATTAGATGACCAACGTGCGTATAAAGTGTGATTACTGTTACTTACCGCCGAATTGTTTTCAACCTTCGAGCCGCCCGTGGAGGCGGTATACCAGCCGGTAAACGTATACCCTGTCCTTGTAACTGTTGGCAAAGTCCCATAAGTTTTTCCGTGGGTCACGGTTTGATTGGAAGCAGCCGAACCACCCTGGGAATTGAAGCTAACGGTATATGTAAGTAAGGACCACCGAGCATATAAAGTATGGGATGCGGAATTTGTAACAACTGTATCGGATTTTACCAGCGTACCGCCTGTTGCGGCGGTATACCAGCCGTCAAATTTGTATCCTGTACGCGTGGGAGTTTGCAAAGCTCCGTACTTCAATGCAGTATTGACTGATATTGAGGAAACAGCGCTGCCGCCTTGTGAATTAAAGGATACCGTGACGGGATTATATTCAACGCCATCTGTATAATTAATGTCCGCATTATTATAGGCATTATTAAACGGTTCGGTATAGGTTGTGTTTTTGATATTATTTTTATGTGTTGCGTTGGTATCGTCAGTACCGTTTGGGTTATAGTCCCATACATACTTTTTATCCGCATCGTTTTCACTGAAAGTAACGTCATCTGTTTTTAACAGTGATAAATTGTCGGTATAGATACCGCCGCCGCCACCGTTCTGTTCTTTTGCCGTGTTTCTCCTTATCTTGGTTTTGTTTTTTATTTGCAGGGTCATTCGTGAAGAAAACGCAGCAAATTCTGCGAATATTCCGCCGCCATAAGTTGCAGAATTATCGTAAATATCGCAGTTATCTATCGTTACGCTGCCGCCCGCAGCTAAATACATACCGCCGCCTTTTACGTTGCCCATGTTATGGTTATAAATCTCGCATCTGGTAAAATTGGCGCTCGCGTTTGTTCCAACCTTCACTGCGGGGCCAACACCGCCATTGTCCGCAATAGAATAATTATTATATATTTTTACATCTGTAAGATTCACGGTATATCGTTTCGAGGATGCCGACAAATTTTCTATATTAACAACACTAATCTGGCCGGACTTTATCTTGCTAAAATAATTGTTATAAATTTTACAATTGCTTATATTAGCCGTGCCTCCCAATGATAGAATCCCTAAACCTGAAGTGGTGCAATCGAGAATATTTGTATTTGTCATTGTCAGAGAATCGCTATAATATATTATGCTTCCGTTAGAACCGCCGAACATATTGCGCAATGTACAATTATTTATAACTAAGCTGTTGGCTAATATCGCGGTGGTTCCGTATCCTGCTTTTCCAGGCACATATGAGCCTACTATGGTAACGTTCTCCAGCGTCAGCGTTATCCCCTGCAAATTTATTGTGAATCCCTTTGATTCAATGTTTGAGGATGATAAAGCGCCGCCGTATATCTTTAAGTTACTGGTTCGGGTTGCTGATAAAGTTGTGTCAAAAACAATATTGTTACCATTAAGATTTATTTCCGTAACCTTTGAATCTTTTACGGCGGCTTCAAAGTCACGCCAATTGGCTACGTTAGACAAATCTCTCGATTTCGGCGATTGTAATGTTACGGTCTGTCCCACCACTTCTGTTTCCTGATTATTTACAAGGTCAATAGAGCTTTCTAATCCCTGCCCGGTTGTATTAACAATCGGAATATCTGGTAAAGCCTGTATTCCTTGTAAGATATGATTACCGCCGGAGACTTCCAGCCCGTGTCCTGTTGTATTAATAATCTGAATATCAGGAAAATCCCGTATGTCCTGTGCATTTATGGATTTCAAAGGCGGAATCTCTGCTTCCTCTAAATCCGCATAAACAAAAACGGCCGCCATAGCCATGGCAACCGTTAGCATTAAGCATATTAATTTTTTTATCATTGCAATCCCCTTTAAAAGATTATGATTCTATCATTTATTACATTTCCATTTCATACTCATTTTCGGCTTCGTCATTATATTCTATACCCTCCGCCTTAAATCCTTGGTTATTAATGTTCGTGAACCATTCACTCAGAAACAGTTCAAGATCAAGCGCCTGTGCAGGAGATACGTTGTCGGTGGTATAATAAATGCCCAGCTTATCCTGCAAATAGGATGTGGGCGTGATTGTTTTATTGGCGTTGTCCACTTTTAGCGTCACCTCCGGGTCACGCATTGCGTCACCGTTCTGTTTATAGTAGTGCGCAACGCTGATTTCATCTCCCCATATTCTTTCCATAACCAAGTCCATGAAGCCATCAGATTTGAATTTCATGTAATCGCATTTGCCAGCCATTATTTCAGGCGCAAGATTGTAAAGTCTTGTGTAATTGCTTTGTGCTACTGCAAAGGATGAGGATGGGGAAGATATGGATTCTGTTTCGGTAACATACGGTGAGGCAGTGGGAATGGTTTCGGTGTCAGACTCGTTTTCGCTGCTTCCTTCAGGGGATTCGCCGTCCAGGTCAATCAATGCACTGCTTTGGTAGTCATCTTGAAATTCAAGCGCAAGGTCAAGAGATACTTTTCTTTTTAATAAATCAGATAACCGTTCTTCATTGGAAAATGGTTTCCCGACTTCCTTTCCAGCCTGCTCCAGTTGAAAATCAAGCTTTTTAAGCTCCTTCTCGTTATCTTCTTTTTCCTTCATAATACCTTTGGCGAGATTTTCGATTCTGGAAATGTTGCCGATGGCAGAATCGCTCGTATTAGTATAGTAATTGTTTTTACCTTTTAGATGAATCTCGATACCGTTAAAAAAACTACGCTTTAGTATTAATTCAAAACCAGCATAACCACCTATATTCAATACATCTCCGGAAGCTTGTCCCACTGCTGCGGATAAGTTGATCAAGCACGCCCCTGCTTCAGTGCGTTCTGAGTATTCCCGATTATCAATCACAATACAAAAATCATCCGGTTTATTCCGCTCGAATGTTGTTATATCGGCAATATTTCCTTCAATTAAGTCTTTATACTTTTGTATTTGACTTGGGTAGTAGTTACTTATTTTATGTTGTAAGTCACTCTGCTGCGATTGCCAGTTTGACTTTAGAATCTTTAAACGGAATATCTCGTTATCCACCTCCATCTTTTCCTTGATCCTTTCGTCGGCTACTGCCAACGCCTTAAACTCGGCATACTGTAATACCGCACCGTCTATATCCTCACAGCTTCTAAGCGGAGAGCGGCCCGTCATGATCTGCGATATATAGCGTTGCTTTTGCTCCAAAAGCTGGAACATGTACCCGTCAAAAGTTTGTTACGTGATATACTGAAATATATGTATACCCTCGTTTTTATTTCCTTGGCGTAAACCGCGTCCATTACGTTGTATCTGATCCGACGGCCTCCAAGGTATGTCCAAATGATGAATCGCAATCAAAAGCCGTTGTACATTCATTCCTGTCCCCATTCTTTGAGTGCTGCCCATCAAAATACGGACTATGCCGGAACGTACTTTTTCAAAAAGTTGTTCTTTTTGAAAATCAGTTTCAAAGTGATGTATAAACGCAATTTCATCAGGTTTTACACCTTGTTCAATCAGTGAGGATTTAATTGAATTATAAAAATCAAAGCCGCCATTTCCTTTGGGCGTCCCCTGATCGCAGAAAATAAGCTGCGTCAATTTCTCTCCTGCCGTTTCATGATAAATAGCCGCCGTCTTCCGGGCGCAAACATTCA
>JALQSN010000648.1:0-28404 GCA_023690525.1 Holotrichia oblita | reverse complement strand
TGACCTGTGGTACGAAAGGTATTGCGTAAGAAGTGTAAGGGTGAAGTGTATTATGTGCGTTACGCGGATGATTTTCTGCTTATGTTTCAATATGAAAACGAAGCACGGCAGGTAATGGAAGCCTTAAAGGCACGGCTCGGAAAATTCGGGCTGGAGCTGGCGGAGGACAAGACGCGAATACTTCCAATCGGACGGTTCAAAGGGACAAAAGAAGATTTTGACTTTCTGGGTTTTACATTCTTCAATACGCAGACCCGCGATGGTAAATACCGTCTGGGTGTGCGAACGAGTAAGAAGAAAATGAAATCCAAAAAGCAGACAGTCAAAGCGTGGTTGCACGACAATATGCACAAGCCGGTCAGCGAAACCATGAAACGTATCCAGTTATCATTACAAGGGCATTTTAATTATTATGGGGTAAGCGGAAATTTAGCACAGATATACAAGTTTTGGAAATATATAAAGTATGAATACTACAAGGTGTTAAATAAAAGACACCAGAAACGTAGTATGAAATACCCTGATTATCTAAGGATTTGGAATCATTATGTTAGAGAACCGCACCTGACGAAAGACATCTGGAACTGGAAATTGAAGTTGATTTGAAGAGCCGTATGCGGGAAAACTGCACGTACGGTTCTGTGAGGGGTAGTAGGCAAGCCTTTCACGCAAATATTTTGAAAGGAGTGTCGAGACTGTCTACTCGACTAAAGAAGATGAAAAACAATAAAAATAAAATAAATAATTATGATATACCTGTTAGTGAAAATCCTTTATATCATGACACTTGGAAACTATTAAAAAAATACCGTGATGTTGTATGGAGTTTAGAACTATCTGTCCAACAGATTCGAAGCCAGTTTGCAATTGAATACGGCAGCAGCATAGATGATTTTCTTGATTCGATGTATCTTATCGGTGCTGATCTTTCCGGTTGTGAACTTGAACACCAAGCAAAATGTATTGAACGCAGTCATAAAATGATTAAACTGATGGAATCGTCAATTGAATTATTAAGAAACAAACACAAATATGGTGAGACCTATTACTGGATTCTTTATTACACCTATTTGTCACCACAACAACTTAAAAATGTGGGGGAAATCATTGGAAACTTACGTCCTCATATTCGGGATATCAGCTTTCGTACATATTACCGGAAAAGAAACTTTGCAATGGAAGCCCTTGGTTCCGTCCTTTGGGGATATACTTCTAAAGACAGTCTGGAGATTTTGAAACAATTTTTTCCAGAAGAATGAAGTTGTAAAATAATACCCGGACAAACGTTGGTTTAGTGATTATATTGAGCGTTATAATAATGTTCCATACTTTTTAGAAGAATTTATGAAACAGGAGATCGAAACTACGACTGCTGTTTTACTTTTCATTGAAAGATTCAAAAAACAGGTGATGCGATTACGCAATGGTGTTGTTGATGTCGGTATGTTGATTAAATGCTAAAATACAACAAAAATAAATATTGATAAAATTCGTGGCATAATATTACATTTAAATCCTAAATAATGCAATAATTAAGGGAAAATACCACAAAATTTTAAGTTTAATTAAATTTGCTATTGACAGTACAATGAGAATTGTATAAAATTGGAAACAATAAAAGATTAATAAACGTTTTGAAAGTAATATAGCATATTCGTAGTATTTAAATGTAGCATATTTGTAGTAGTAAATGTATGTAGATCATAATATTGAATGAACATCGGTTTAAATTGTTACTTGTTAGTAGCATTTTAGGCTTTTGGAAACATGGAGACTTACTGATATGCTGAAAAGGATTGCGTCTGGTCATTATAAATATAACAATTTTGACTTCATTGAAAAGCTAACTCTAGCTACTTTTTTGCATTCTGAATTCAGTCAACCGAATAATTTTAAAATTGATGCAGGTAAACATTATAGTTGTACCTGTGTCTTTTTATAATTATATATAATCTTCTAAGCACTTGTGGAAGCCAGTTCGTGGGGTCGCGTTGAGTGGAAGCAAGGATAATATAGCGATTGCATTTGTAGTGCACTTATTGCAAAATTATTAAGTGGGCGAAAGGGCGAAGCTATGTTTATAATTATATAGATTGGAAATAAAATGTGTTATTCGGATTATTGGTATGTGTTCTGGGTGAAATCAGGACAGGAAAAAAAGCAGCAGAAGAAATTATTGCTATGTTTAATAATAAAGTTGTTTATCAACAACTATTAGTTGAAACATTTTTTAGAAAACAAGGAAAAGTTACGAAAGAAACCAACCTTGCATTCCCAGGGTATATATTTATTGTAACAGATATAGATAACGATGAATTTGTAATGCGGGCGAAAGAGTGTATTCGCAAATACAGATCAATTATAAAATTACTTTATTATGGCGATACAAACAAAGCAGCATTACATGAAGAAGAACGGGCATTGATAGAATATTTATGGCAGGATAAAAATTGTATAGAAGCCTCAATTGGATTTATTAAAGGAGATCGTATTATTGTTACCGATGAATCACTAATAGGAAGGGAAAGTGTTATAAAATCAATACATCCTCGTAGGTGGCAAGCCGTTATTGAGTTAGAGTTTATGGGCGGAAAGAGACGAATAACAGTTGGTCTGGAAATAATAAAGAAATTGACATAGTAAAGAGTTTGTAGAAAGCGCGAGTTAATGTAATTTCGCAGTATATTAGTGAAAATTATTATGACTTTAAAGAAAGTAAAGAATCATGACAATTGATATTGAGAATATATACGATAAATTTTTTTAAATTGATATAGTGATTAAAGAAAAGGACGAAAAACCTGATAGAAAAATATTTATTATATGTAGTAACAAATTAGTTGATTATACAATACTTATTTAAGAAATATAGTTAGTGTAATATTCGTAGTCGTAGTCAATAAAAATGGATTTCACATACAGGTACAATGATTGAACGGTTCTCAATTTCATTTAATTTTACAATACCATTTCATAATAGAGGAGGAATTTTTATTTTTGTTTTAATTAATATTCAAACTACTGATAGAAGAAAAAACATTTTTCCATTAGGTTTAGCATATATAGCTGCATGTTTTGAAAAGTATGGAGAGGTGAAAATATTTGATTTACATTTTGAAAGTAATATGCATGAATTATCGGAATTCTTTTTTTCTAATGTAGTAAACTTTGTTGGATTTTCGATTTGTTCTAGTTCTGATAGTATGTCTCAAAGCTCGAATTTGGCGAAAATGATTAAGAGAATATCTCCAAATACAATTATAGGTATTGGGGGACAACATCCTACTTATCAAGGACGAGAAATAATAGCTAAACATTCAGAGTTTGATGTTGCCTTTATAGGCGAAGGTGAATTAGCATCAATTCAAATAGCTGAAAACATAAGTTTAAATAAAACGTGTTATTATGAAAAAGTAAATAACATAATTTACAGAGACTCAAATAATAAAGTAATTGTTTCAGATTATAAGAAGAATGATGTTTATCTATTACCTGCCAGACATCTTTTCCCCAAATGTAAAGAGTATTCGGATAAGTTTAGTGTAGAACATCCGGTTATTTGTATAGAGAGTACACGAGGATGTGTTGGAAATTGCAGTTTTTGTGCATTAAAACTTGATAAGACAAAAAGCTATGTAAAGAAAAATCTTGAACTTTTTTACGAAGACTTAAAACAAACATTGATGTCTCAGAACCTTAAAATGGTTGATTTATTTATAGTAGATGCTGATTTTCTCATTTCGAAAAGTCGGACTAAAGAAATATTAAATATAATAAATAAATTTCCTCAAATTAGATATTTTAATATTGCAAGCTGCACAGATAGTATAATGAGATCCCAAGACATTTTAGATGACTTGTTTGATGCGGGTTGTAGTTATATAGAAATAGGTGTGGAAAGTTTTTCTCATAAACAACTTGAACGCTATGAAAAAAGATCATCTGTTGAAACAAGCATTGAAGCAATACAATTGTTAAATCAGAAAAAGTTTAAATATAATTTTTCATATAAAATCGATATTATTTTATTTGAGCCGTTTTCTACAATCGAAGATATTAAAATTTCAAATGAATATTTGCAAAAATATACATATGGTTCTACTTTAAATGAAAGCAATTTTTTTCACATAATGGATCTCTTCCACGAAGTACTAAGTATAGAATCATTACAGAAGAATCTAAATTAAGTCTACCATCATCTGAAATGGACATTCCATATTGGATATTTAAAGATGAAGAAGTTTGCCAATTATACAAATATGTTTCTTTATATGAAAAAAATATTTTTTATAATAAAGATGCAATTGTAAAAAATATTGAAGACAAAATACGGAATAGCGAATACAAAAACCTTTTCTATATTAAAGATTTACGAATATTAAAAACGATAACTTATGATTGGTTCAATGACATGATAAACGCATTTAGTTGCTCACAATATGATGAAATATATCAAAAATATTTAGAAAAATACACTCAAATAAAATTAAGATATTAAAAACTATTAAGGAGTCTGTTATGAAAACATTTTTAGAAAAAGTAGAGGGATTTATTTTAGAAGAGTATGAAGATGGAACAAGTGTCCTATTAAACCCCAATAGCGGTATTGTTCATATGTTTAACACTACCTCATCTTTGTTGTATAAACTTTGTGAAAATAAAATAGAAAAAGAAGCTTTATTTGACAAGTTTATTAGTAAAATTGATTTAAGTGATGATGATATTTCTTTAAAAGAAATAAAAAGTGATTTTGAAGATGCGATCAAAGATTTTGAAGATAGAGGTATTCTGTTTTTTGAATAATTAAATATGAATATGAAAATATTTTCACAACCCTAGCGGTTAATTCGGAAAAAATGAATGCTTTCCTCTTTTTTATAATACATTCCGAAAACTTGTGAATGTCCATACTTACGATTTTATTGATATAAAATATGTGGAGTCTAAATTCAAAACGCCAAATTGTGCCATCTCTTGCAGGAACAATCGAGATTACCGTATATAGTAATATTGTTTCCATATTAATGATCACATATAAAAGCACATATTCAAGACTGAAACGGCTTTCTTGGATATACGCTAATAAAACATATTAGAGTAAGCACGGAAACAGTTTTGTAATGAAAAAAAAGGGTCTAAAAAAAGGAGATGATAATAAAAAGAATAAAAAGAATTGAATATTGAAAAAAAGGTATGAGTAAATGAACCTAAGTTAAAAGGTAAAACAAAAAAGCTATTTAATTAATCGTTACCTTAAGTAAACAAATTGTGAGCAGAAATATCTGAAAATTTAATTTGTGCATCAAGATGGATATTGATTGCATTACTAAAGGCGAAAAATGCAAGTTTCTTTTTACCATAACGTTTGGGTCGTTCCAAACGATAATCTGTCAATATACGGTTATTAACCCGTTCGGAAGCGGTACGAAGTTTATAAGTATCATTCCATTCGGGAGAACTGCGAGGTATTGAAGTGAGAAGTCTTAGATTAGAAGCAAGACGAAGATAAACGATTTTACCATAAGAGGATTTATTACAAATACTGTCATAAGGGCAAGATTTAATTTTGCCGGTAATTAGAGGGCAACGATATTTAATACGGGATTTTTTTGATTCGTAACCCCAGTTAATCATATCGTGACCGTCAGGACAAACAGGTATGCCGTTAGAGGATAATTGCAGCCCCTCAATTTGAAGTTTGTTGTCGGAACGGTTATTTAAAGGTATAAAAGCGTTGATATTCCAGTTGTTAAGTAATTTGTATGTGGGATAATTGTCGTGAGCGGCATCAGCAAGGACATTTTCGAAAGTAAGAAAGTCCTTATACAAAAACCTTGCGTGAGCAAGAGAAGCAATTAAAGTAATGCTGTCGCTTCTGGAAGCTTCAACAAATTTTATATATAGAGGTAGGTCGAGTTTAAGAGTTTTGTTATGAACGGATAGTAAGTAAGCGGTATAACCATAAAACCATTGTTCGTGGTAAGAATCCCAACCCCATTTAGCGAGAGGGTCGGCAAATTTTCGAGGACAGGAACAACTGCCGGAACAGGAACAAGTTTTATGCCCGCCGGGAAAAGCGTGGGAAATTATACAAGAACCATCACCGGAAACGGAAAGTTTATTTATGTCGCCAAGTAAACCTAAGTTAGCGGATGGGATTACAGCCGCTTTCATAAAAATGGATTGAAGTAGCCTTTCCGGGATGGCGTGGAAAACTTTACCGGAAAGAGCCATTTCAACCATATTAGCGACAGAACCGGAATGTTTCGGACGAAGTTTATTTTTGCCATGGTTTCCGCGAGGTTTGGATTTAAGCCGTTTGACTTGATTGGGTTTATCGGATAGCCAAATGCGTTCCATGAAATCACGATGAGTGGAGGCTCCGGGGAAAGTGTCTTGAGTAACCCCAACTAAGGTACAAAACAAAGGAGTAGACGATGCGTGTGCAATCCATTCATCAATTCCACCGTAGCGAAAATGGTTCATAAGGATGAATGAACGGAAAATTTCAGGTTGTTGGTTAGAAGGTCTTCCGGTAGCAGAAAACAAAGGTAGGAAATCATTTTTAATTTCATCAAGGTTAAGATGATACATTTTGAGGAATGCGGATTCATAAAAATTTATTGATTTAGGGTTTAAATTAAATTCATGGTTTACGTTTTTAATCATAAATTTTAAATAATCTGCATGATTGCGCCAAATACCTAACATAAAAAACCACCTTTTTCGTTTAAAGTAATAGCAAAAAGCTATCCTGTTCGATTTTTTGGGCGATTTTTAAAATGTCAAGTGTTCTGACGAAATGTAAAAATATTGTAATGTTACTCCATTTTTGTGGAGGTGTTGGAATTTTTAAATAAGCCAAAACGCCCTTGTAATAGGGCTTTAAAGTTTCCGTGGAAACTTTTTATTATGCTAGGAGGTGAAAAAAATGAAGTATGTAAAACCTGCAATAGAGACTTTTACAGTTGAAGATTTACTGGAAACAGTAGCAGAAATGGCATCAACAAGCGCCCATTGCAGTCATTGTTACACAAAATATGCGTAACAAACAACAAATTGCATTCAAGCTAATCTAATTGATTAGCTTGAATACAATCTAATTTTACTCATTAATTTTATTAGAATTCACTGAAAAATAAAAATAATATTCTAGACAGTCAAATACCATAAAAACGAACACAGAACTTGTTAGAAATGAAAGGGAATTATTAATGATATGAATAAATTACAAAAATCATATTTAGATAAGTTTACATTTGATAGTATATATTTTGAGATAACTTCCTATTGCAATGCAAATTGTTCTTATTGCTATAATAATTCATCGGAAAAAGGAAAGCATATTTCTTTTTTTAATATAATAGATGTTATGAAACAAGCTTATCAAATTAATCCAAAAATTGATATTGTATTTTCCGGGGGAGAACCATTATTACATCCAAATTTTATTGATATAATAAAATTCGCATATGAAAATAATTCAGAGATAACTATTATCACAAATGCTTACTTAATAAAAAAAATGATTTCTTATGATGTTTTGAAAAACTGCAATATTCAAGTTACTATTGAGAGTGTAGATGAGAAAGAACATGATACAATAAGAGGAATTCAATCTTACCAAAATATTGTAAACTTGCAAAATTATATTCCTAATTTTTATAATAAAAAACGCATTTTACGGGTAAATTTAACAAAATACAATATGAGATATATAGAAGAATTTGCCGAATTTGCTATCAAGCATCAATATACAGATTTATCTTTTGGTTTTTTGGTGAAACAAGGTAGAGCTAAAAATAATTTAAATGTTATTGATTTTGAGGAAGATAGAGAATTGTGTAATAAAGTAATTAAAACAATTAAAAGTATTTCTGAAAAAACCAATTTAAATATTGAAAGAAAAAATTGTTATCCGAGAACAGGATGTCAACTAATAGATAAAAAAAATCCTTCTATGGCATTAAAAATAGATGCTAATGGTTATGTTTTTCCTTGTCTATATTTTAACAATATAGACCATAGCTTGGGAAATATTATCAACGATCCTTTGCGTGATATACTTAGGGGAGAATCTTTTATTAATTTACTTAATTCGCTTTTATACAGAGAATCTCATATAAATTTTTGTAAAAAATGTATATGGGAAATGCAATGTTTTAAAGGATGTCCTGCATTAGCTTTTTCAAAACATGACACATTAAATGAAAAAATAAACTGTTCATTTTTAAAAGAAACATTTGAAGAAGCTATAAGATCAAAATGTTATAAAAATAAAAATATTCAGTATTAAAATTATTGGAGAAATAAAATGTTAAATGTATGCCACGGAAAGGTAGATTATAAAGGTATGATAAACATTGAATTATGCTTTTTATCAATAGAAAGTATATTTATTACTACAAATGACAGAAAATTGCCAAATAAAATAAAAAAAATATACCCTTATCTAAAAATTAATAATAACACTGAACTTGTTAATAACGAAAATATAATAACTATAATAAATACATTGGATAAATATAATTTTTTTTATAAAAATTATGCTTATGATAATTTAAATTTGAACGGTTTGTATTATGTTATATATGAAATTATTCAAGAAATAATTGAAAATTACATATTATTACATGATATGAATGTATTGCATGGTGCATGTGTCGAAAAAAATGGAAAAGCATATATATTTTCTGCAAAATCAAATACAGGAAAGTCAACATTAGTTGCAGAATTAACAAATCGGAAATACAATTATATTTCCGATGACTATGTGATATTGAATAAAGATAATACAAAAATTATTCCTTTACATATACCAATAAAATTAAGATCTTTGGAACCTGTAAACAGTGATATAAAAAGTCAAATTATAGTAAGAGATTACAACCCGATAAAAATTGAAAACTATTATCTAATAAAACCATTTTGTTATAGCAAAGTGAAACCATTTATGTTGCAAGCCATTTTTCAAATTAATAGAAATACAGATATAAATAGTATTGAATCTTTAGATTATAAAGATTCGTATAAAACTATAATAGTTAACTCAAAAATACCAAGGATAAAGTCAATAAAAAATTTAAATATAATTGCATTATCACTTGTTAAAAAAATAGATGTATACCATATTAATTATACAGAAACGGAGAAATGTGTTAATTATATTAACACAATTACTGATAAATATGATAAATAATACTATTTATAAAAAAATATCTGACCTAAAATTTAAAATAAATTGTGATGTCACTATTAAGGGTAAGTATAGTTGTATGGAACCCACTATTTGTAACGATGACATTCTAACATTAAGAAAAAAAACATTATATAATGTAGGAGATATAATCGTTGCAATAGAAAATTCTAGAATAATAGCTCATAGAGTGATAAATATCAAAGACAATATTTACCACACAAAAGGCGACACTGCTTTTGACTCAGAGCATATATATTATGATGATATAATTGGACAGGTTGTTAAAGTTAATGGCATAGAGAAAGATAATTTAATTATCACTAATGGAAATATAACCAAAGAAATTGTTCGTTTATCTAACGAAACGAATGCGATCTTTAATAGAACAAATAAAGATTATGAATTAGCACTAAGAAGTCGTTGCTATAAAGAGCTTATGAAATTATTATATAAAACAAAATAGTAAAATTTAAAAGTTAGAAGGAGAGGATAATATGACAAAAAACATAAATATTGATTTTTTATCTTTTAGACCAAGAATTAGATTAACAGCATTTTGCAACAGACATTGCAGTTATTGTTTTGCAAAAGATTATCTTTCTGATAGAGAATCAAATTATGAAATTGATTTAAATTCTATGGATAAAATATTATGTATGTGCAATGAGGAAAAAATCGGAAATATAGGATGGCAGGGAGGAGAGCCAACTCTGCACTCAAAAATAAACGAAATAATCGAATTGCATAAAAAGTATGAAATAAAAGCCACGGTATTCACTAATGGTTTAATAGAAAAGAAAACAATAGAAAATTTAACTGAAATAGTAGATTCTGTTTTAATTAACTGTAACGAACCTGAAAGTTATAAAGAGAACGAGTTGGCAAATTTATTTGAGAATATTACCTTAATGCAAAAATTGTTTGGTCATGAAAAAGTTGCAATCGGAATAAATATTTATTCCGATAAAATGGATACTTCGTTTATTTTAGACTACGCTTTAAAGACAGGAATAAACGAAGTAAGGATAGACATTACAAGACCATCTCCTTCAAATGAAAATATATTTATTAACTTTGAAGACATAAATAAAACATTTAATTTAGCAAAGAGAACGCATGAAATATTATGTCAAAATAAAATTAAATATGTTCATTTTGATTGTCCTTTTCCTTTTTGTGCTATTTCAAATGAAAATGTTAATTATTTATGGAATTATATTAATAGTGATTTAGGTCACGGTCAGTGCAGCACCGCTTTAGATATTTCACCAAATTCAAATATTGCAACATGCTTCTGTTCTATGCAATTGAAAGATATCAAAATTGATAACTTTGACTCTCTTACTCATGCGTGGTTGTTTATAAAATATTTGGAAGATGATATTAAATGGAATATGTATACAAAGGATTCCTGCAGGGAATGCTTAAATAATAAGAAAAAATTATGCCAGGGAGGTTGCCTTGGATATAAGCTTGGAAATACTAATATTTATGATAAAGAAACGCTATTGCTCAAAAGAGATCTCTTTGAAGAATCAAGAGAAATAGCCCACCTATATATATTATATAAAAATAAAAATTTTGTTGAATGTTACAATACTTCCCAAGATTTAATAATAAATAAAAAGTATCAAAAAAATAATACCATCGAAAAATTTTATACACTAAGTGCTATTAACTTAAGAAAAAAAGTTGAATATGAAGAAAAAATCAAGTTGCTTTTAGAAAAATCTTTTTATCCGTCATGTGATGCCTTAATATTTGCTTCTGTTTTAAAAGAAAACAACTTTTTGAATTTATCAGTTTATGCTGCAAATTTAGGATTAGAATTGGAAAAAAATATAGAACAAACTAAATATAAGTTACATTATTATTTATATAACGTGCATAAGGAACAAAACGAAAATGATAAAGCATACATTAATTTAGTAAACTATTATAAATTATCTCCTATGCTTAATAAAAAAAATAATATCACTTAACACTTGGTTAAAGCATTAAAAATATTTATGAATTGTCAAATGTATTGCATCAGGTTTCGAAAGAAGATATGAAAAGCAGAACGCCAACCTAAACACTTTCTGGGTTTGGATTTAATGAGAGACAAACTATAATTCAATTCATTTTGCGTAACCAAAGTAAAATCGGTTTTCATAAGGTAAGACTCTCGCAGCAGACCATTAAGATTCTCATTGCAGCCCCGCTGCCACGAACAATATGCATCAGCAAAGTAGAGTGTCATCCACGAAATAGTCGTTTTTGTTACGCCGTAACTCAAGGTCGATGGTAGAATGATAGCGCCCTAGTCTTAATGCTAATTTTCGGCTATTAAATTTTAGATTTTAAAATTTTTCTCTTGTGTGTTATCTTTGGCAATTTATTTAATAAAAAACAACATAATAAAATAGAGGTATGAAGGTAGTGAGAATCTTGAAAAAAAACAAGGAAAACAAACAACAAAAATACACTATTTTTCAAAACATTGCTTATGTATTAAAAAATATATGGAATTGGGACAAGCATTATTATTTATCATTTATTCCAAGGATTATACTTAATGTTTTTTTACCGTTAGCTATTGTTTATTTTCCAAAAGTGTTAATTGATTTAATTGCGAATAAGGACAGTGATTTTCAAATTCTTTATGTTATAGCTGTATATTCATTGATTTTGATGATAGCAGGAATTGTTAAAGAATGTGCAGATGCAAAATTAAATTCGACACGATATACATTTTCAATTCTTTATCAGGATTTATGCGACATAAAATTAAAAACAATGGATTATGAAAACACGGAAAATCCCAAAGTATTAGATATGAAAACCCATACTTACAGTGGCAGTATGGCTTGCGAAAACATGGCGGAAACACTAAATAACTTTTTAATAAACATTCTCGGTATTTTTACTTACGGAAGCATTATTTTGCTTATAAATCCCTTGATTTTATTACTTCTTGTCATATCTACGGTTATAAATTATTTTATGATGTCTTATGTCCGTAAATGGAACGATAAAAACAGAGATAATTGGGCTCATCTCGACCGTAAAAATGCATATCTTTTTAATGTTTCCCAAGATTACGACCGCGCTAAAGACATAAGAATTTATAATATGAAATCGTGGTTTGAGTCATTAACACAACATTATCAAAATCTTCGCATGGAATGGTCAAAAAAATCATGGAATAAAACAATGCTGTCAGGCTTTGTTGACGGATTATTGCGTTTTATCCGTGATGGTGTCGCATATGCTGTGTTGATTTACATGTTATTGAATAATAAAATTGATGTCGGTAGTTTCGTTTTTTATTTCGGTGCAATAGCAGGATTTTCAAACTGGTTATCTTCAATCATCGGACAATATAATACAATCGTTTCATATAGTAACGATATAAACAGACTAAGGACTTTTTTAGAAGTTAAAGATAAATTTAATCACGGGAAAGGAATACCTTTACCGGATATAAACCAAATACCTTACGACATTGATATGAAAAATATAAGTTACACATACCCCGGACAAGAAACACCTACTATTAATAATTTAAGCTTTACTATCAAAAAAGGTGAAAAGCTTGCTGTTGTTGGACTTAACGGCGCAGGAAAGACGACACTTGTGAAATTAATATCCGGATTATATTATCCAACATCCGGTGAAATTTTAATAAACGGCAAAAATGCAAAAGATTTTAACATTGATGAATACTATACACAAATTTCGGTTGTTTTTCAAGAAATAACTATTATTCCTGTTACAATCGCACGGTTTGTTTCAGGTAGCGGTGAGAATGTTGACAGAGATAGAGTTTTAAAATCATTATCTCTTGCTGGTCTTGATAATGCAATAAGCAAGCTTCAAAACGGCATTGATACAACGCTTGTCAAAGGAATATATGATGACGGAATAGATTTATCAGGCGGTGAAAAACAAAAACTTATGTTGGCACGTGCGCTTTACAAAGATGCTCCTGTTATTATATTGGATGAACCGACAGCGGCACTTGACCCCATCGCTGAAAGTGAGCTTTATCAAAAATATAACGAACTTACAGCCGGAAAAACCTCCGTATACATTTCCCACCGTCTTGCTTCCACACGATTTTGTAACCGCATTATATTTATGGAAAACGGATATATAGCCGAATGCGGAAGTCACGACGAATTAATGCAAAAAAACGGATTATATGCAAATATGTTTAATATCCAAAGTCACTATTATAAGGAAGGTGTAAGCGGTGGGGAATAAAGTTATTTCAATAAATATTAAAGCTGTAAAACTCATATCAAAACAGGAAAAATGGCTTATACCTAGTATTGTTTTTAATTCTTTGTTTAGTAATCTCGTACCTTATGTAACAATATATATGTCGGCACTAATCGTAAACGAGATAGCTAGAGAAAGAAATATTAAGAAACTTACCATACTTGTTCTTATCACGATTTCTGCGGATTTAATTATTTTATTGCTCGGAGCATTATTCGCAAAGATAAAAGATTACAAATGGACATGTTTTGAAAATGCCGAAAAACGAATGTTTATGACACACGGTTTTATGCTTGATTATGAGCATCTTGAAAATACCGAAGTTCGACAAAACCGACGTAAAATTGAAGAATCAAAAAACATTAATAGTTTTGGTATATGGTCAATGATATATTCTTTGCAATTTATAACGAACAATATCATAAATATAATTCTATCTATTATATTTATGAGCAGTCTTTTTAAAATTATTATTATGCAATCGGCAAATATAAACGGTATAATTCTTTATCCTGTAATAATTGTTATGCTTGTCGTACTTTCTATCTATATTTCAATGAGAAACGCTAAAAAGCTTACAAAACTCGGAGAAGATATGTCGAATAATATGCTATATGTAAATAAAATTAGCAATTCCTATGGTGGATATCAAATGGGCAAAGACATTCGGATTTACAATATGTTGGAGATATATAATAAATTAAATAAAGAAACGAGAGATACTCATATCAATGGAAGTAAAAAATATTGGTATGGTTATCGTAATACACAATTTCCTGACCAAATTATTTCACAAGGGATAAATTTTACAATATATGCTTTTATTTGTTTAAATGCTGTCAGAGGCTTATTTGAAATAGGTAGTGTTATTATGTATGTTAGCTATATAAGTAGACTTGTCGGAGCATTCAAAGAAATGTCATCAAATATTGCTATGTTCAAAATGAATTATCCTTTTTTACAACATTATCTCGACTTCTTTAAAATTGAAAACAAAATGTATAATGGCACAATGTCAGTCGAAAAATGTGACAACAACGAATACGAAATTGAATTTAAAAAAGTATCTTTTAAATACCCCGGCACAGAAAATTACGCACTTCGCAATTTCAATCTAAAACTGAACACCAACAAACGATTAGCTGTTGTCGGCATGAACGGCAGCGGAAAAACGACAATGATTAAATTGCTTTGCCGTTTGTACGACCCGATAGAGGGCGAGATTACACTCAACGGAATTGATATAAAAAAATATGATTATGCCGAATATGCGAGCATTTTTTCTGTTGTTTTCCAGGATTTCAAGTTGTTTTCATTTAGCTTAGGGCAGAATGTCGCAGTTAATGTGGACTTTGATAATATGCAAGTGAAAGAAAGTTTGAAAGAAGCGGGATTTGCTGAAAGGCTTTCCGATATGCCAAAAGGGTTAGATACCTGTCTTTACAAAGATTTTGAGGAGGATGGCGTGGAAATATCAGGTGGTGAGGCGCAAAAAATTGCCTTAGCTCGTGCTCTTTACAAAAATGCACCGTTTATTGTCCTTGACGAACCCACCGCCGCACTTGACCCTATCGCTGAATATGAAATTTACTCAAAGTTTAACAAAATTGTCGGCAACAAAACAGCTATTTATATCAGTCATCGTCTGTCCTCCTGCCGTTTCTGTGATGACATCGCCGTTTTCCACGAGGGGGAACTTATCCAGCGTGGTAGTCACGATGAACTCATAACAGACGAAAACGGTAAATATTACGAATTATGGAACGCACAGGCACAGTATTATACAGAGGGACAAGCCGCCACACCAAGCACAAGTGAACAAACTTGGGAAGCCGAAAAAATATAAGTACTGCAACTACAAATGCATAGCTGATTACATAGGCTAAAAACATAAATTGTTTTCCAAAAATATTTTTCGGCGTGGACTTGAAATACGGTAGTACTTATATCATAGTAAAAAATCTCAAAATAACAACAAAAATATCAAAAAAGAATTGAATATATCTTTGTGATATGCTAAAATATAATATGTATTTTGCAATGGTTACAGTTTTATACAAAGCAATGATTCAAAGAAAGTTTTAGAAAATTATGAAGTTTTTAGTACAGTTTTTTTCTCAAAAATTCAATAAACAAGGACAGAAAGAGGTGTTCTGATTGCCACATATTAATAAGCAAATGGTTTCGTTTTTTTTGACAACAAAATGTAATTTACGATGTGTTTATTGCTATAACAGTAATGAAAGAGCGGCACTTAAGGAACAATCGCTTCCGTTACATATAGCAAAAGCTGGCATAGATTATTTCTTTTCCACAAATGATAGTAGTCATATCCGTTTTTATGTAAGGTGAACCTACTCAAGAATTTGAGTTAATGAAAGAAATTGTAAGTTATGCACGTGGAAAAGTTGGCAACCGACTCTCTGTAGAAATTCAAACAAACGGATGCTTTGATAAAAAAGTCAGAGAGTGGATGCTTGATAATATCAATATAATATGGATTTCCTTTGATGGTGAGCCAGATGTTCAAAACGCTAATAGACCTTGTGCAGGTGGAAAGCCATCTGCTCCTATTATTGAGGACAATGTGAAATGGTTAATTAAAAATGCTGGTAATCGAAAAAGCATGGTGGGAGCCAGAGTTACAATTACTGATATAAACATGAGTCGGCAAAAGCAAATAATAGATTATTTTACATCGCTTGCAGTGAAGTATGTTTGGACAGATCCCCTCTTTCCAACGGTAGACAAAATCCCGGTTTGTGAAGATAAAAAGAAAATGCAAAACTATAATTTTGATATGGATAACTATGTTGATAACTACATAGAAGCATATAGATATGCAAAGGAAAAAGACATATTTTATGGTAGCTTTCTCACTTGTAATTTCGATGGCAAGTGCAGTAGACATTGTAGGGCATGTACACCTGTTCCTCATTTTACATCAGACGGATATGTTTCCGCTTGTGATCTTGTGACTTTTGGAGAAAATGCTCATCATATGGATTGTTTCGTATATGGAAAGTGGAACGAGCGAACACAATCGTTCGTTTTTGACGATGAGAAAGTTACACAACTTCAAAACCGTTCGATCGACAACATGGAACATTGTAAAGACTGTAAGGCAAAAGAACATTGTGGCGGTTATTGTTTAGGCGAAGTAATGAATGAAACAGGAAATTTATATGGTCAAAAAATAATGGCTTGCAAAGCAATCAAGCGCTTGTACGAAGAATTTGGTGCGTATGATACTTCTTTCCCATACATGCATCCGTAAATAATTGTAAAATGGAGGACAATGTAATGAAAAAAACAGTATTAATAACTGGAATAGCGAAAGGTATTGGTAAAGCGATTGCTGAACGATTTTTAAAAGAAGGGTATATCGTTCATGGCACATATTTTTCCTCAAAAGAAAAAGTGATAGAATTACAAAAAAAATATGGTTTAGATAATCTAATCCTGCATGGTGCTTACGACTTCCGTGACCTTTCACAAACGCAAGAGTTTATTAACGAATTATCGGCATTTCAATTTGATGCCATAATTCCAAGCGCAGGAATGTTTTCTGAAAACGATGACTTCCTTGATTTTGATTTAAATATATTTAATGAAACTATGTACTGTAATTTTTACACACCGCTTATGATTTGCACGAAACTTCAAAATAACATCAAAGATGGTGGCAGCATAGTTATAATGTCAAGTAACGATGCTTATCCCGGTGCGTTTGGTAGTTTGTCGTATTCAATTAGCAAATCCGCACTGATTAGCCTTATGAAGTGTCTGTGCGTCAATTTTGGCGCAAAAAATGTAAGAGTTAACTCCGTTGCGCCGGGTGCTATTAATACAGATATGAACACCCCTGAACAAGAGTTTGAAGCCCCTCTTTATACGCCAATTGCACGCATCGGACAACCTTCCGAAGTTGCCGAAGTAGTATATTTTTTGGCATCTGAGGCTTCAAGCTTTATTAATGGTGAAAATATAACCATTGATGGAGGATACAACATCGTTAGCGTTTTATTAAAAAACGAAGCCAAAAGAACACGCAATGTTAATAATATTTGACAATGTGTTGAATGTGTAGGACTTTACACGTACCTCACTCTTACATTACAATATATCTGAACAACACCTAATATTTAAGGAGATAATTCTTAATGAGAAATAAACTTATAGCAATAATTGATGAAATAACAAAAGTAAAAGCGACTTTAAGGTTTGCTGTTTTATTAATTATTGCATTTGTTTTATATTATTTTTATAAGGCATATATTATCATCGACGTATCAACTAACCAGAATACTAGTCAAACCACCATAAATAATATAGTATGGGTATTTTTATGCGCAATAATAATTATTGGAGTTCTTGTTGTTGTTAGCTTTATCTGGGATCATTTAGTCAGTAGAAAAAGTGATATTACAGATAATCTTAATACCATTTGTAAAGAATGCGTACAAGGTAAAATTTCAAGAGAATTGTCGTTAGAAACATATGGTTTATTGAAGAAAGACGAGTTAGTAAATAAGATAGAAAAAGGGTTGAGTAAAGATGATGAAATAATTATTTATACATCTTTGGCAGAAACAGAAAATGATGTCGAAGATGTTGTTAAAGAAAATTCTATTAATGGTGTAATATACCATCTATTATATTATAAAGATTTCGATAATATTGATGAACATTGTTATAAAAATATTATTAAATTAACAGAATTTGATTATGGCAAAGGAATAGATTTTGAACTCAGTAAAGATACTGGTTTTGATTTTTTTACTTTAAAAAAACATAATGAAAAATTGGCAGAAGCTTATTTTGCAGTCAATTACTCTGTTGGTTCTCGTAGTTGTATACGCAATGCAAAAAATCAATGTGATAACCCTTGTGATAAAAGGAATGAGTATCTTTTTTATAAAAAAATTGATGAACAAATAGCAGATGCAGTTTTTGAAAAATTAAAAACTATAGTCAAAACATATGAAAGTAATAAAGTTAAGGATGTGCCTTCAATATGAACAAAAGTAGGAAAAAATCTACCAGTATTATGTCTGGAGTTATTTTGTTATTTAGCCTTCTGGCACCATTTGTATTACCAGAAATCATAGCCGGATTGAGATCGTTTTTTACATTTGGTGAAAAGATGATGTTAGCGGGACTTGTATTATTATGTTATTTGCTTCCTATTGTTATAAGAGTTATTAGCCGCTTAACCCTCCTAAATAATATGATAATATTGCATGAAAAAGATAATAAATACTGCCCTATAACAGGCGAACAACACTGTTGTATAGATAATTATGGGATGGAATTATCTAATAGTGGTAATGGAACAGTTGAGATTACAAAAAATAAATTTTTAAGTAATTACAAATTAACAATTGAATCGAAAATAAATGAAATTGAAAAAGATTTTAGTAGTAATTTAAAGCAATATCCAAATAAAGAAATTTGGATATTTTCTTATAATCTTTGGACTGAAGTTCTTAATGATAAATCTCAAAACATAGCTGCCGAAAATGTTAATAAGGGTATAAAATATATATATTTTCACACAAATAACCCCGAGGAGCAAGATGGAATAGAAAAGAATAAAATAAAGATATGTAGCCAAATCAACGAAGATAAGCGTACTTCACATATTGAATTTATACCGCTTGAAGATACTGATATTGTTGGATTAGATATTTTCGATCATATTATTGGTTCAATTATTTTTGTTTCACCATTAGAAAACTCACATAAACTTTCTTATTTTTCACTAAGGGGTAACGATAAACCAATATATTACCAATTGCCTTACTGTATGAATAAAAATTATTACAATTATTTTGAAGGGAGAAAAAAACAGTATGAAAATACAAAATCTTCTGGAAGGCAGTAGTTATATAGATGATGTTACTAACTGGCTTTGGTCTGAGTGGGGGATTGAAAATAATTTCAACTATTGGCATTCATGGGTAAAAAGCTCATTACTTGTTGACAAAATTCCGCAAACATTTATTGCAATTGAAGATGATTTTGTAATTGGAACTGTAAGTCTCTGGCGTTGCGATCTACAATCGCGTCAAGATATATTCCCTTGGTTAGGGGGATTATATGTCGAAGAAAACAATCGAAGAAAAGGAATAGGAATCGCTTTACAAGAATATGCATTTATAGCAGCAAAAAATTTAGGTTTCACTGAACTCTATATGTTTACTGAATTGGATAATTATTTTGAAAGATTCGGCTGGCTGTATCTTGAAGATATCCCGAATGAAAATGGGATAATGGTCAAACTATATCGAAAGGACTTGTGATTTATATGCTTAACCCAATTTATTCTACAAAAGTTGAATTACGTGAAAGTCTAATTCACGGAGAAGGTACTTTTGCAAAAGAATTAATTAATAAAGGTGAAATTGTATTCGTCAAAAACGGTCATATATTTCCTGGATCGGAAAAGCATTTAAAAAATGCAATTGACTGTGATTGGCCTTTAAATGATGGATACATTTTGGGTGCAAAAACCGATAAAGAGCGTGATATTGTTAGGCTCCTAATAAACCACTCATGTAATCCCAATTGCGGATTAATAGGATTAAATGCAGGTGTCGCGATGCGAGAGATTAATCCTGATGAAGAAATAACTTTTGATTACGCAATGTTAGATAATGAAGAATATCTTTTTATTTGCCATTGTGGAAGCAATAATTGCAGGAATACAATAACTGGATTTGATTGGAAAATCCCGGAACTACAGGAACGCTATAATGGCTATTTCGCTAACTATATTCAAGAAAAAATAGATAACGATAAAAATAAAGAGCAATAAAATAGACGCATGAAAAACAAATGCAGATAAAAATAAGAATAAATTTTTTCTATAATAGCGTGATGCTTTAGATGATGTCACTTGTGGGTGACATATATGTGCTTGACAACATTCGCATTGTGAATAAGTTTATTTCGCTGACGGACGAAACAAGAGCCATTTATTTCTACCGAAACGGTATATCGCTTGTGTTAGTAAGCGAATATCTCGGACACGCTTCGCCAGAAACCACAAGGGTTTATTATGACAAACAATATATTATGTTAATTCATCAATGTAAATACTTAATTTTATAAGGCCTAAACTAAATTTTCTTTACATAATAAATTCGTTTTTAATTAAATATAAAATAGATTTTATCTCATTTTCGCTTACAATAAATAAAACCAAATAAATTTATGACAAAAGCATTTATTAATACAAAAATATTATGTAAAGAAGTTTTTTATAGTTTCTTTAATTCATCAATATTATTTAGTTTTTCTTTACATAATTACTTGCTTGTCATAATAGATTTTATGTAAAGCTTTACATAATGAATACGCTAAATGTAATCCGGAACTTAAAAGGAAGTATATTACTGAAGTGGAGTCCTGTTAAAAAGTTTTTGTTCAACTATATTCCGATAGCAAAAAGAATGATCTTCTTGAATGGCTCGAAAACAATATTTAATTATTATGTAGAACTGGGTTAAAACAAGCATTTTATTTATCATGTCTAGAATGTTCAGTTCTACATAACGTAAGACTGCACATAAGACGAATTATGCAAAACTTCAAATAATTCATCCGTATGAAGCACATTATTATCCAAAATCCGGACTTTTAAAGCTACTGGTACGAGCCATTCTTCAGTTGCATTTACCAACCAGTTGGACATAATCTGCCGAAAATGTTCAATTCTAGACACTTCCAAGCTTTTTATGAAAATAAATAGTTACTGTCGGAGTTGCAGGAGTAGTTGCCGCCGTTCCCATGCCGTTCTTGACGGCAGCGCGGAAGCTATCCAAGTTTCCCCATGTTTAGGAAACCAGTTTTTCGGGTCGCCATTGTTGTTGGCGATACCGCGGGCGTAGCTCTCGTAATGCCTGATGATAATGCTGTCCGCTGTTGGGTTGAGGTTATACATCTTACAGAGATACACGCAAAGCTCCACGGCTTCATTGAACACTTTGCGGAAATAGGTGGCATCAGTTAGACCGTCCTCGCAGATTTCAAAGGAAATGTGCGTATCGTTGACCGAACCTTTCGTGCCGGAACTGCCGTGCCAGCCGCGATGATTCCACATCAGGGTCTGATAAGTGGCTATACTGTTGTCTTTCAGTTTTCCGATGAAGCCGTGGACGCAGACCTGCCGACCGTCGGGTTTATCCTGATTCCAATGGTTGTTGTACTGGTTTTTACCGAGCAACCTGTCGTCGGGGTCGACATAGCGGCAGAGATTAGGTTGTTGGCGCCGGTGCTATGCACTATTATGTCTTTGATGGTAATAGTTCTGCCTGCTTTATAGCAGACGTTTTCTGTGAAAATAAGTTTTTGCTGGTTCATTCCTGTTTCTTCCTTTTCGCTGGCGGTGTCGAAATCCGTCAGGCTGTACGATTCGATAATGCCGATGAGTTTTGTTGCGTAGCCGGAATCGGTGGTGTAACCCACTGTGTGGATTGCGGTACATGCCTTTTTGTAATCGTTCTCGCCGATAACAGCGGTGTAACGTGTACTTCCGACGATGAACGCCGAGTGATCGGAAAGTGACTGTTCCCAGCTGTCGTAGGCGCGGAAAGCAGCTTGTACCGTGACGAAGTTCACACCGTCATAGCATTCCTTCGTAGCGATGGTGTAAATCTTGCTGCTCCAGCGGGAATCGGTTTTGATGCCGAAAAACGCGTTAGCTTTTGTCGCCAGTTCCGATGTACCCCAGCCGCTTTCTAATATCGTCTGTGCCACGGTGAGCGAAGCGATAATGCCGCTTTGCTTCATGTCTGCCGAAGCAAATGCTCCGACTTTTTAATAAAATCCTGTTGTGCTTGTGTTAAAGCCATGACTTAATTCTCCTCTTCGTCTTCAACCTCCACTAATGGGTCAGGGTGCGGCGGCGTGATATACTCGCCTTCTTCCGGTTCGGATTGCTCGTCATCGTTTTTCGATTCGACATCTGATTTGCTGTGCAATTGTTTTAACGTGTCTCTAAGTATTTGAGGAATTGGGATGCCGATGGCTGCCGCGTTTTCAAGTAGCGAAATACCTTCGTTGGAAATATAGAAAAACAAGATAGCGGTGCGAAGAGCAGAGCCGCCGCTCAACAAGTGAACGTCGACCATGTTGCCAACTCCAACCATGATTACAATCGCTACCTTTTTCACGATTCCCTGCGCTCCGATTTTGCTTGACAAATTCTTTTCGATGACGGCACGAAGGATGCCCGTCACATAATCCGCCATGATGAAGGCGATGAGTGTGTAGAGGAGTCCGTCGAATCCTCCGAGGAAATATTCAAACCCGCCTTCTATTGCGGAAAGCAAAAGCTGAATCCAGTTCCAAGTTTCTTTCATGATGGTATGCTCCTTTCGTTTTTTGCGGAAGAAACTCCTTCCATAGTTCGTAATTTTTACCAACCCTCGTGTATTTGCCGGGGGTTTTAGGGATGCGATGAACGTTTTCTAAAGATAGAAAAAGTGCGAAAACCCTTGTTCTTAGCACAAAGAAAACAAGCCCTGAAGCGGCGAATTAACACCGCTTGGAGTTTGTTGAACGAACGCCACGCTATTGCGGGTCGCTGTTGTTAAATTTATGGTATGGCTATTTCACCGTCACCATTTCCGCTTCCAGCAAGCCAAGCAGAAAATCCAAAGCCTCGGCATCTTTGCCGGAAAGTCTGACCTTGCTGTTTTCCAGTTCGTCAATTAAAATGCCGAGCTTGTCTTTTAGCTCATCCACATTGACGGATGTGGTTTCCTGTAGAGCGCCCACCAACGTCCGGGCGAAGTCGGCTTTACTTTGTAGGGCTTTCAAGTCTTTTTCATCTACCATATCTTTAACGGCGAGGTATATATAAGTGCAGTTCTCCTTTTGCCCTACGCGGTGAATGCGCGCCCGCGCCTGTTCGTGGTTGGACATGGCGATTTACATATGGAGGAGTTGGTGATGCTCGTTTTTGGTTATGACCTGTAAATTTTCGAGCCGGTTGTTAGCATTCGTTGGAGCAGAAGTTATGTTTGTGAATTTTCGACGGATACTTTTGAAACTTCTTCTTGCAAGTCGCGCATTTTACGGTCTTCATCGTCGTCACTTCCCTCCGCGGTTGTCAGCCCGAAAAGGCGGCAGACGAATTGAAAGCCTCCTGTTGGTTTCGGAACAAAGTGCCTCGAACCGGGGCAGCTCGTATGTGTGTTGATGATTTCATTCGTTTCCTCCTCTGTGAGTTGTGCGGGATTCTTTCAACGCTCCCGCTGGGCGTGAGCGTTCACATCGGGGAGCGCTTTTAGTGTCGAATACTTTCTGATTCGCCTTCGATTTGCCCGGGCGAAACGCGCCATATATACCCGGACGCGCGACGGTTATTCAGTTGTGGAGAGGACTTTTGCTTGGGTGATTTATGTACCTCCCACTATTCGTTTTTTTTAAACCCCCTCCATGTCATCACCCCGGACTCCCGCTTCTTCCATCAGCTTCCGAAGCCGGGTTTTTATCTTTGCAAAGCGGTTGTATATGGCTTGAGGAGTGGTATTTTCCTGATGGGCGATTTGGGTCAAAGTCAACTGTTTGCTGAAAAATTGATAAATGAGGTTTTGCTGATGAATCGTTAGCTGCTTCACGGCGATTCGAAGCACGTAAAGCCTGTCCATCGTTTGCGCGTCAAAAGATTCAGGCTCGTCCGACGCGAAGAGGACAAATTCAGGCGAATACGTCCAATCGAGGAACGCGAGATTTTGGTCGTCCGAGATGGCTTCGCCCGTTTCGGGATCAAAGGGTTTCGCATGGCTGGTAGTGTGGTTTTTGAACCAGTTGTTTTGCTTGCGGACATTTTCGTCGTCAGCACGGAGCATTTCAATGAAGTCGGCGTTCTCGCCATTCTCACCGATGCTGATTTCGTAAACAAGTTCGTGGCTGATTGATCGAAGCAGCGGTATGTATTGGTTTTGCTGGTTTCTAAGGATTGATTTTTCATGGTTTCTTAGCTCCTCTAAATTTGAATTTTTGTTTTGAGAGAAAACGCCCTCAATGTATCCGAAAAATCGAGCCCCCTATGGGCGGCGGGCGAAATACGGTATGGCTGAATCTCCTTTCTTTTGCGGTAGAAATAAAAAAGGAACGGCAAGTGAGAAAACTTAAAGTTTTCACCACACTGCCGTCCCAGCTATCCCCGTGGATTGCTTATTGACGTTTTATACGGCTGGTTTTGTGTTGACGATTTCGTATGTGCCGTCATTGTTGCGTATGATTCGTGTTTCGTAACCCTTAAGCTGGATTACTACGGTGTCGGATTGCTCGTCCAGCTTGGCAACGAGCCTACCGTCGGCGTTTTTGATGTCGCGCATGGTTTTCACTTCCTTTCAATGCTTGTAATGACATATTTCATTTGATTTGGACACGCATTATTATTTTTTATTGACAATAGAGCTTTTCTTTTTATCTCTGATCATCTGTTGCGGTGTGACATAGTACCCAGCCTTTATCAGAACATACTTAAAAGTAGCTATCATTCCGCCACTTTTTTGTTCTCCATTACTTCGAGCAAATCCAAGCTGCTGTTTTGCATAACCCTTTCTGTATTCCCCAACCCCGAAAAAAGAGTCAGATTCGAAGAATTTTTGAAAAATTGATTGCATATATTTTTCTTCATTCTCTTCTTGCTTTTGCATACATCTATCATGTTTGGCCGTGTATTTAAAAGTGTTTGTATGTATACAGGCAAAATTATGATTGACTTTTTCGACAAAATAGTGCACAATATATTGTGTATATCTACTTGCGATTTCTAAAGATTTGTTGGCTTTTCGGATCACACACTTATTTTACAAAATGTGTTACTCTAAAAGCCGTTTTGAACCGCTTTGTCCCGCTCCGAATCGACCGAAACCGTTTGTACGGATTTGTACGGTGAAACAAAAAATAAAAATGCCATTAGAATCACTGATAACAGTTTCACGTTTAAAGGCGAATTTATCATTGAAGAAAGCACAAGCATCGTCAAAACGGATACGTAAATAGGGAGGGTTCTTCTTGTGGAACTAAGTGAATTTTTACAGATAATGCATGGGCTTTTGGGGGATGGATTAAAGCCTGCTGACTTTATCGTCGCTCTTATTGGGAATATGACAGAAGAACCGGAAGATAAAAACATAAGTGCTTTAGATTATACAGGCGATTCTTTAAAGCGTATTTTTGAAGGAACACTTAAGCTGTCAAAAAACAAAGCGACATCAATTAGAAGTCGTTTGGATGCGCAAAAACTCGAAACCTATTTAGGTACATTCCCTGAAGATACAACAGAAAAAATTGCCAACAAACTTTCTTCTCATGGATTTAATACGGAGTCCTCGGATAAAAATGTTGCTTCGAAATGTTGCGATCTACTTGACAATATTTTGCAAAACATTATTCATTTTGAAAACAAAGGCGAGGCACTTACGACGACAAATAAGACTGTGAATAAGAACGAGAAACAAAATGGGAAAAAACAGGCTATTACAAATGCTTCCAACATTTTTATCAGCCATCGTAACAATGATAATGTAATTTACAACAACGAAAAATCCCTTAATGATATGATATTCTTTTTGCAATCTTCACCATTCGATATGAAGTTAAAAACAAATCAACATGCCTCTTTTATAGAATGGCTCAACAACGCTGATTCCAGCAAAGATTATATAAATAATCTATATTTGATGTTATCCAACAGCAAGCATCTTATTAATGATGATAATACGCATATTAACCGCAATCAAATTGATGAATTGATAAAAATCATAGAATACATTAAAAAACTTAAAGAACGATATGGCAAATTAAAAAATTTACTTTTCTCGACCGAGCCAGTTGATTTTTATAGTTTTTATGAAACCAATTCTGTTAAGTATAGGTATCAATCTGACTCAATGAACGAAAATGTTTTGAGCAACTATAGGGTTGAAAAAGGAGGACATCGCAATCCAATAAAAACAGGGTACGACAAAAATGATAAGCCGTCAGTTAAAAGTTTTCGGAGTGTTTCACAATATATAATCATTACTGGTACTGGCGGATTGGGAAAATCCATGATGATGCGTCATTTATTACTGGACGCAATAGAAAATTTTCAAAACTGCGGATGTATCCCAATAATGATTCTGCTAAAAGATTATTCAAAAGATAGTGGGAGCATTTTCGAGCATATTAAAAAGATATTGCATGACGAAAACACGGATATTTCAAATGATTCATTAATTCATTTACTCAAAAAAGGGAGTTTTCTTCTCCTTTTCGATGGTTTAGATGAAATAAAAGAAAAAGAAAGGAAGATATTGAAAAAGAATTTAATAAATTTGTTTCCGATTACAATAAAAACCAATTTATTATTTCCTCACGTCCGTATCAAAACTTCATATCTCTTCAAAAATTCAGCGTTGTAAACTTGATGCCTTTTTCAAAAAAACAAGCTTGCTCAATGATAAATAAACTTGTTTTTCGTCCCGACCATCCTGAGATTAAAAACAAGTTTATGAAGCAACTTGATGACTCTCTCTTTGAATCGCATAAAACCTTTGCCGAGAACCCATTGTTATTAACGATAATGTTGATGACGTTTGAGCGATTTGCTGATGTCCCAACTAAAATGCATTTGTTTTACCAACAGGCATTTGATACACTTGCTGTTACACATGATTCGAGTAAAGGTGCATATAAGCGCGCCTTGAGAACAGGTTTCGCCGTTGACGAAATCAGCGAGTATTTTTCCGAATTTTGTTTCAGAACATATTTCAATGAAAAATTTGAACTTACAAAACTTGAATGTGCTGATTATTGCAAAAAGATGAAATATCCGGGGCGGCAAATAAACATCGACGATTTTCTTTTCGATATGTGTAACAACCTTTGTATTATGTTTAATGAAAACACAAAGTATCATTTTATTCATAGGTCTTTTCAGGAATACTTTTGTGCTCTGTTTTTATCCCAACAAGATGATTCTATTATTGCTAAATGGGGTGAAACTCTGGATGAAAAAACAATGTATTCACGCTCATCCAGTGATGCAATGGTATATATGCTTTATGATATGATGTTTAAAAAATTCGAACGACATATTATCTTACCTTATCTTTCAAAATTAACGAAGATACATAATGACGTTTACGAATACTGGAAATTTTTAACGCTTGTATATCCTAATATTACATGGTGGCAGGGCGAAAGTGTTCTAATGGAATCTTTAAAAACAGAATCGAGAATGTATTATATAGTTCGACGAATATATAATTTCCCGGAATTAAGATTACAAAATAAACTTCCGTACGAAAAGCAATTTGAAAAAATCGAATTTACTACAGCGACGCAAGAAAAAAGTGAGTCATCAAATAAATGTTGGTTATGTACCGCTGAGACCCAAACACTTATTACGGAACGCGATAAATATAATTTTCTTGTTCAAGCATTCGAATCACCGGAATGCGATTTAATGAAAGAATACAAGCGAATGAAAAATTTACACAAAAAAGTATCGGACAAGCTATCCAAGCGAAAAAGTGCTTTATTAGACTTGCTGTGAAAGGAGTGGATTTATGAAATGTCTATGTTTTGGTACGATTGCAAAAGTTTTTCATTCGTGCTCTGCACATGGTATATCTCAAATCGAAATCATGCAGGCAATATTTGGTGGTGCTATCGAGTATTACACACATGGGCGGATTTATATTGATAATAGTACTACTTCATCATTGATTCGTTGCAAAAGAAATCTAAATAACGCTGACATAGCAGAAATCCGAACCCTAGAGGGTGTTTCCCCGGAAAACATATTGAGAACCTTAATCCCTCTGCTTAATCCCAACCATTACAACACGGTCGTATCTGCTATTCGCTTGATTATTAAAGAAGATGAAAACATTGGTGAATCCGTGGCAAAAAAGTTATCACGCTTT
>JALQSN010000647.1:0-28432 GCA_023690525.1 Holotrichia oblita | reverse complement strand
TGCATATCAAAAATCAATGTATTGAAGAATAAATAATGAGTTCATTCGCTGTATAAACAACATAGCAATTTTACATGATTAATTATAACAGATTATCTCATGAATTGAAATGAAATATTTCACTCTCCCGGATGCCGGGATGGATAAAAGTTACAGTTCGCACTTCGTCATTGCGAGCGGTGCGAAGCAATCCAGTCCTCATGTTGATGGTTATACAGTAATGTATAGGTTTATTGTGATTTTACTGGAATTGTTTCGCTATCGCTCGCAATGACAAGGTGTGAATTGTGACTGGTAACAGGATAAAAAATTTAATTGAGTCAACAAGGACAATAAAAGTCGAGAATAGAAAAGGGTTATATGTTAAGATTTTAAAAGAAAGGGGTATAACAACAGTTAATAAATCGTTATAAAAGTTTACAAAACTATCTTGAATATAGCAAACGAATATGATATAATATAGTCAAGGTGGTGAAAGGAATGGAATATTATTCGATAGGCAAATTTGCGGAACTAATAGGAGTAACGCAACAAAGTTTAAGAAATTGGGACAAAACAGGAAGATTAAAGCCAAATCATGTAGCACAAAATGGCTACAGGTACTATTCACAAGAGCAGCTTCATCATTATTTAGGCTTAAAGAACGAAAAACAGGAAAACAGAAAAATAATAGGATATTGCCGGGTATCAAGTCCGAAACAAAAAGATGACCTTGAAAGACAAATAGAGAATGTAAAAATGTACATGTACGCCAAAGGTTATTCTTTTGAAATAATATCAGATATAGGGAATGGAATAAACTACAGTAAAAAAGGGTTAGATCAGCTAATAATGATGATAACATCCTGTGAAGTGGAAAAAATCGTGGTATTATACAAAGACAGGCTATTGCGGTTTGGGTACGAACTGATAGAAAATATATGCCAAAAATACGGAACAACGATAGAAATAATAGACAACACGGAAAAACGGAAGAACAGGAATTGGTAGAAGATCTAGTTCAGATAATAACCGTATTCAGTTGTAAACTGCAAGGCAAGCGGGCGCATAAAGCGAAAAAGATGATAAAGGAACTGCTTGACAACGAGGATGGTGATGATAAATGATAAAAAGTATCAGGGTCATGCTTCTGCCGAACAAAAAGCAGTCCAGCAGATTAATAGCAACGTCAAATGCGGCGCGGTATGCATATAACTGGACTTTGGCGGAGCAGATGAGGCATTTTGTGCAAAACGGAAAGTATATGACGGATTCCGAATTGAGAAAATTATTCACGAAACACAAGCAGGAAAATATTTGGTTGTATCAGGTGAGCAATAATGCGGCAAAACAGGCAATAAAGGACTGTTGCAATGCTTTTATGAGGTTTCTGCAAGAGAAAAAGAAAACATCATATAGACCGTACAGCAAAAAGCAAATTGCGAAGTCGGCACAGAAAAATAAGCCGCTAACAAGATATGATATGCAGTGGCATCCGAAATTCAAGAAGAAAAGTAAGGCAGAACCGAAATTTTATGTTGATACAGACAAAATAAAATTCAGCGAAACGCACGTAAAACTTGAAAATATAGCCGAGAGCAAGAAAAGGAACAAGCAGCAGTTGAACTGGCTGAGACTTGCGGAAACTGACAGGATCCCAACGGACACACAATATATAAATCCGCGAATAAAGTTTGATGGCTTGAATTGGTGGGCAAGTGTAGGCATTGAAGTGGGCGAACTCATACCAGAGCCGTTAAATCCGGCAGTTCTGGGCGTAGATGTCGGAGTCAAGGACTTGGCAATATTATCAAACGAAGATAAGACAGTGTATAAAAACATAAATAAGACCGAAACGGTAAGAAAACTAAAAAAGAAAAGGCACAGATTACAGCGCAAGGTATCAAGAAAGTACCTAAAAAATAAAAAAGGAGAGAATTACTGTAAAACGAGTAATATTATAAAAACTGAAAAACAACTTTTGAAAATAAATCAGCGTTTAACGGGCATTCGTCACGACCACGTAAGTCAAGCGACATCTGAAATTGTCGGACAAAAACCACGCCGGATAGTTTTAGAGGACTTGAACATACAGGGCATGATGAAGAACAAACATTTATCTAAGGCAATACAGGAGCAGTGCTTATATGAATTTTCGCGGCAGATTGAGTACAAATGCAACTGGAACGGAATAGAATTTGTCAAGGCTGACAGATTTTATCCGTCAAGCAAAAAGTGTGTTGTCTGTGGCGAAATCAAGAAAGATCTGAAGCTGAAAGACCGTGTTTACAAGTGCAGTCATTGCGGAAACGAAATCGACAGGGATTATCAGGCGGCTTTAAATCTTGCGAGATACGCTGTTTAACATAAATGTAAAATACCGTGCGTTAGGCGGGAATTTAAGCCTCTGGAGCGTTATATCAAACGAAAGTAGCTTCGGCAAAATCGGACGCATTGAATGAGGAATGAAACGTAAACATTTATAAGGTTGTTATAGAGTTTTATAAGTTTTCAGTAACGGGATGGTATGAATTCTATAGAATATATTTACCTGGTTAACAACTATATAGATACCCATATTACAGAAGAAATCAATCTGGATAAAATTGCAGAAGCGGTTCATTTTTCTCCTTATTGGATAAGCAGACGATACCATGAAAAAACCGGAATGACAATTATGGAATATGTCCGAAAGCAAAAGATGAAAAAGGCAGCATTTGAATTATTTTTTTCAAATTGCAGTGTATTGGATCTGTCGATCAAATATGGATATGACTCTCAGGATGCTTTTTGCAGAGTATTTAAAAAATATTATGGAACTACACCAGGGAAATACAAGCAAGGAAACATTAGAATGACAGACGCATTATATCAGAAGGAGGATAACAGTAAAATGTATGATATTACAATATTTGAAAATATGCATTGTGAGTTGAGTGAACGGCTGGAGCTCTTGCCATTTGTAGATAAAATTTTACAATTATCCGCTAAAGCAAGGGAAAATGGTTTATTTGCACTGGAAGAGGAAAGGAATAGCATTTAATCAGAACTATTAAAAAAGGGGATTGAATTGATTGTAGATGGTACTGACCCTAATATGGTAAGAGAAATCCTTTTTCATTATACAGTGTGTGACAGAATCAGAGGAAAAGAATTGATTGCTAATGTGATGATCGTGGAAGGAATTACTGCAATACAGCAAGGACTTCACACTAAAATAATAAAAGAAATACTTCTTTCATTTTTGGGTGCTGAGGCAATTGAGGAAGCTAAAAAATTATTTCCGCTTGAATACTCAGGAGTTCGTATATGATATAAACTCCTACATTGATGAAATTGCTGACAAACCATTAGAAGTAAAAGAATGTTCTTTGTTGGAATCACCGCTTGAAAATATGAATGTAAGATCGCTGCAAAGGCTTTTGCGTGAATTAGATGATGAGCTGATTGCCAGAGCCAGAAAAAAATCCAGTGGAGGAATTCAGGCGAAAATACTTAGGAATATTTCACCCAGACAAGCGTACATGATTATTGACTTGATGAAAACGATAGGCAGGATAAATGATTCTGATATAATCAGTGCTCAGAAGCAGATTCTTGATGTTATGAAATGGCTGATCAAAGAAGGTGATGTATGCATTTAAAAAGTAATTTGCTGTTGCTTTTCTAAATAAAGAATGATATACTACACTAAGTTAAATAAATGAATTTTACGGTCGGCAGGCAGCTGTCTTGAGTTTTTGCTTTTAGGGTGGAAAGCTGGAGGTGGTTCTCTGTCTTTTTTTGTCTTAGATTGTGTTTGAAAAATACTTGTACCAAGATGTACATTTCCTTAATTAGGAAAGTTCGTACTTATTTTTAATCTGTAAGGAGTAAATCCATGAATGTTATAATAGTAGGGTGTGGAAAAGTAGGATATACCATAGCAAAAAATCTGTCAGCTGAAAATGATGTGAATGTTACAATAATAGATAACAAACAGGAGCCATTTGAGAAAGCTGCTGAGTCAATTGATGCGATGCTTGTGAAGGGAAACGGACTGAATATTGATACGCTGACTGAGGCGGGTGCGAAAAACGCTGACCTGATTATAAGTGTTGCAAACACAGATGAAACAAATGTATTATGCTGCATTACTGCCAAACATTTAGGAGCAAGGCACACGGTTGCAAGGGTACGTAACCCGGAGTATGCTCTTGATCTGAATAAACTGTGGAAAGAACTGGGACTTGATATGATTATTAATCCGGAACTGCAGACAGCACGGGAGATTTCAAGGCTTTTAAGGTTTCCTACCGCAGATGGCATAGATACTTTTGTAAATGGCAGGGTAGAGCTTATCTCGTTTCCTGTTTTGGAAGCCCACGACTTTTTTGTCAATAAGAGTGTTGCCCAGATTTTTCATAAAAAGAAAATGAACGTGCTCCTTGCGGCAATTAAGAGGGATAATACTGTGTTAATACCTCATGGAGAGCTTGTATTTGAAAGCAATGATGTAATCATGGTAATGGGACAGCCCTCGCACATCATGGATTTTTTTGCTTTGACAGGGAAAAATACGGATAAGATTAAAAATGCGGTAATCATCGGTGGAAGTAAGATAACCTATTACCTTGTGACTCTCCTTCAAAGGCACAGTAGTAATACAGACATTAAGATTATCGAACTAAATAAGGAAAAATGTGAGGAAATCAGTGAACGGTTTCCCCGCAGCCTTGTAATAAACGGTGATGGAACGGACGAGGACATATTATCTTCTGAAGTGATTGATCATTCAGGGGCTATTATATGCCTTACGGACAGGGATGAGGAAAATGCGGTCATCGCCCTTTATTCCATGCAGTTAGGGATAAGAAAAGTAATTGTAAAAATCAATCATATCAACCAGAACATGGTAAAGGGGCTGGGGATTGGAAGTATTGTTTCTCCGAAAAATATAACCTCCGGTCAGATTATACGGTATGTGAGGGGGCTTAGTAATGCAGCAGGAGAAAATATTAAGACCATACACAGGATATTTGAAAATGATGATGACAGGGTTGAAGCCATAGAATTTAATATAAGTGGGAGTGCAAGGTGTCTTGATATTCCCATAAAGGAATTGAAAATAAAAAAAGGAATCCTGATCGGTTGTATCGTAAGGAATTCGAACATTATCATACCAACAGGTGATTCCTTAATGCAGGACGGGGATATCGCCATAATTATTGCAAAAAATGAAAACCTGATTGAAATAGATGATATCTTAAGTGATAAACAGAGGTAAACCAATAATGAATTATACACTTATATTTAAACTGATAGGGAATATGATTAAAATAGAAGCCATATTGATGTTTTTCCTTTTTATTGTTTCCCTGATTTATAAAGGGGATGACAGAATAGCATTCCTGATGACAATTCTTATACTCGTCATCACTGTTTTTTCCTTATCCCTTATAAAACCGAAAGACAAAAAATTTGATACAAAGGATGCTTTTGTCGCAGCTGCGCTTTCATGGGTGATTTTTTCCATATTTGGTGCGTTGCCATTTCATTTTTCGGGTTACTTTAATGGATTTGTGGATTGTCTTTTTGAATCCATATCAGGATTTACCACCACGGGAGCTTCCATACTGACAGAGATAGAGTCTCTTCCACGGGGAATCGTATTCTGGAGAAGTTTCTCACATCTGATAGGGGGGATGGGAGTTCTTGTTTTTATGCTTGCAGTCATTCCTTCAAACGCATCCTCAATCAATCTGTTAAGAGCGGAAAGTACGGTACCGCACCTGACCGGATTGTACCTAAAATACGTGAGACTGCAAGGATTATGTATCTTATTTATTTTGCGATGACGGTTCTTTTGATTATTCTTTTATTGATTGCGGGACTTCCCCTTTATGATTCTTTAATCCATGCTTTTTCCGTTGCCGGGACAGGAGGATTTTCCAGCATGAATGCCAGTGTAGGGGCATATGGGAACATTGCGGCTGAGATCATAATGTCAATATTCATGTTTTTATTTGGAATTAGTTTTACATTATATTATTATTTGTTAAAAAGAAACTTCAGACAATTTTATAAGGATGAGGAATTGCGTTTTTACTGTGGGATTGTATTGGGAGCTATAATCCTTATAACAATAAATATTACAGGGATGTATGGCTCTGTATCAGAGGCATTAAGACATTCAACGTTTCAGGTTTCTACAATTATATCAACTACCGGGTTTTCGACCACAGATTTTAATAACTGGCCGGCACTAAGTCAGGTTATTCTGGTGCTCTTAATGTTTACGGGATGTTGTGCAGGATCTACTGGGGGAGGAATAAAGCTTATTCGAGTTCTGCTCATGTTTAAAGCGGTCAGAATTGAACTTAATAAAACAGTACACACCAAAAGCGTGAAAGCTTTAATGATAAATGATAAGAAGATAGACAACGGGATTATTACAAAGGCGGCATTATTTTTTTTCATGTACTTAGCTATTTTCTTTTTGTCGGTAATCCTTATTTCCTTTGAAGGAAAGGATATTCTTTCTAATATTACAGCGGTGATTTCTGCACTTAGTAATATCGGTCCCGGACTTGGAATCGTAGGTCCTGCCGGAAATTTTTCGACCTATACTTCATTTTCAAAGATTGTCTTATCCTTTTGTATGATTGCGGGGCGGCTGGAGTTTATTCCAGTGTTGATTCTGTTTAAACCATCCGTCTGGAAAGTGAAGAATGTAAAAGCAATGGTTTAGCCCATATGGGGCTAATACCATTGCTTTTATGTTAAGCCTCTTTTGCAGCTTCTTCTGTGGTCTCTTTGTTCACTTAGGTATCATACGGCTCATCATTCTCCCCATTTTGATTGAAAATAGATAGCACAATTTAGTCTGCATCCACTGACTTGTAGAATGACAAATAAAATACCCCTTTTTATTAATCCTCCGTGCAAGTCCAATACCCACGACTTTGGGGTCTGCCTTGAACTCTTCAGGAACGGGAAGCGGTGCAGCGGACTTTGTTCTGGTAAGAGGCGGATGGAACAGGTGGAAAGTGACTCCCTTTTCTGCATATTCAATATTTAAACACTTAACCAGAGACTCTATAGCGCCTTTCGATGAAGCATAGGGACTGATATTGCTGAATCCCATCACCCCAACACCTGAACTTGTAAATATAATCTTTCCCTTTCCGGATTCTTCCATATAAGGAATCACACATTTCGTCAGCCGCAACGCTCCAAAGTAATTAATATCAAATACATCCATATATGTCTTATAATCTGTTTCTGCCATAGAATCAAATGTACAGAGACAAGCATTATGGACAGCAATATCAATTGCCCCAAATGAATCCACACTTTTTTTGATTGCTGCCAGCATTTCATCTGCATTTCTGACATCACATAGAACCGGTAATATCTGTTGGGGAAATTTTTCCTTAAGTTTAAGCAATTCCGTAATATCAATATCCAGGATAGTTACATTGTTCCCTTGTTCTAATAATTCGCAAATCATGTAGTAGCCAATTCCTTGATTTGCACCAGTTACTAAAAGATTCATGCTGTGCTCTCCTTTTTGTATACAGTTAAAAAATTTTTTGCAGCAGTTATAACTGCTTCTTGGAATGCCTCTTTATCTTCATCAGCACAGTCATGGTTCATATACTGATTGAAATACAGAAAGATAGGGGCATAGTATTCCAGTGTCATATGGTAAGTGTCTGATTTTTTTAAGTATCCTATTTTCTGTAATTTATTGATTATCTTCCCTTGGAATTCAATGGGTTTTTTAATACACCAGTTTATATACTGTGTTCTTAATTGCTCGTTTTGGCTCTGTTCATGATTCATTACCCTAATAAATTTACTGATAAAATCATTCAATAAATACATCTGAACATATTGATCTGTTACCCTGCAGAACAGATCATCATCCATTGATGTAATGCTGCTGACGGCTTCGTCCATAAATGACATCATTTGCTCGGATGTACTGATAAATCGAATCAACAGAGCGTCTAATATCGCTTACTTATTTTTATAGTGAAAATATAAGGAGCTGTCTTTAATCCCAATTTGCTCAGCAATATCACGCACAGATGCAGCATGGAATCCCTTTTCGGCAAATAATTGCAGAGCGGCATCTAATACTAATTCTTTTGTTTCCAAATTATCACACCTTCTTTCTGTCTAGCAGTTGCTAGATTTATTATACCTAGTGGTTGCTAGGCTGTCAAGTAAAATTTTTCTTGACGTCATGAAATTTCCATGATACTATTGTTATATAAAATAAACTAATGGTATAATATATAGTATTGGAGGGTAAAATATGGTGAAAAAGGCAGCACTCGAGCAATTTCATAGAGATACTATTTCTACTGTTGCAGATAGACTTTTTATGGAAAAAGGGATTGAAAAGACTACAATGGAAGAAATAGCAAAAGAAGCGGAATACAGTAAGTACCACTTTTATATGTTTATTTCAAGAGCAAGGATGAAATTTTTCATTACACTACATTAAAAGGGATGCAGGTACTACATGATAAATTTACGGAAGTATTGCAAAAGAATATCAACGCTATAGACCAATATATGGATATCTGTGAAATATTAACGGGGTTTTATGAAAAATATCCTCTTTATTTTCAAAGTATGCTGGAAACGATTGCAGCAGATTTAGAAAGCAGAAAACAGTCAGATATTTTAGAGGCTATTTATCAAATCGGAGAAATATTGAATGATGATATTGAAGCACTGATTCAAAAAGGAGTAAAAGAAGGGGTTTTCAAAGATGATTTATCCTGCATATCAACTGGTTTTGTACATTGGGCGGCTCTCTCCGGTATAATATCATTAGGAGAGAAGAAACAGGAATATATCTCCCAAAGAACAGGAATGAGCAAAAAAGAGTTTATGAAGTATGGTTTTCAAATGATGCTCCAATCTATACTCAAAGAAAGTGTTTCCATTGAGTGAAAAAATAATTGTTGTTTCAAACAATTCATGTAAAGATGATATACTCACAGTCGTAATGATTTACCATGTCTGTACAGTCTTTTTGACATGGCGAATCATTACGACCGTGAGTATAAAGCTAAAATTCGGAGGTATTGGAAATGAGGAAATCGAAAAAAATAATCGTTATCATTGCTGCAATTATTATGGTTGTTGGAATTATCTTTCTCGTGAATTATCTGAAATCTGTCAAAGATTATCAGGTGGAAGTTAATTCGATTACATTCTCAAGTATTGATATCAGCTCAATACCGGATGGTACTTATATTGGAGAATGTGATGTGGATTTTATTTATGCCAAAGCTGAGGTTATAATTCAGAATGGTGAAATTATTAATATTAATCTCTTAGAGCATAAAAACGACAGAGGTCAGGCTGCTGAAAAAATTTTGGATAGAATTATTGAACAACAAACAATCGATGTAGATGCCATTACATCAGCAACCAATTCAAGTAAAGTCATAATGAAAGCGATTGAAAATGCTTTACTGTATTAAATTAGGAACTGTTTATATTATTTTTGATTCCCGCGAGCAATGAGCCAAGTGCAGGAATGCCATAAAGGTAATTAGAATCATATTCATTATTAACACAAGTATGCTGCCCTCCATTTTCAAAGAACTACCTGAAATCAAATCACCTCCTGTAAGGATGCAATTCCAGACACTTGGATAATCGTCTGCCAATGATACTCCGCCAAATATAAGACAACCAATCCCATTCCAAATGAAATGGACAATGATCGGAGCTAAAAGGCTTTCTGTATAAATTAATAGAAGGGATACAAATACACTCATTGTGATAATATTCAGGACCGCCACGATACCTGCTTCAAAAATACCGCCATGCATTGCTGTAAATAAAATTGTAGTAATTATTACAGATGTCACTATACCATATTTTTCTTTAAATAGTGAAAACAGATATCCACGCACAAGACATTCCTGCATAATGACATTAAACAGAACTGCCAAAAACCATATGGGAAGATAAGATATTTCATTTTTGCTGCCTAATTGAAAGTTTCTCATAAAATAAAGAATAAGGACTGTACCGCCCAGCCAGATACCTCCTAATACAATACTTAATCTTATGCTTTTCAAGGGAGTTTTTAAAATCGGAATCTTAATCCTGTCTTTTTCTATCAACCATACAAAAATGCTTGTAGTAAATAAAACTCCAAGCATGGGCAGCAATTCCCACCACAGTCTGCGCACAGCATCGTTTGACAAAAAAGTAAACTGATTAAATACTGTGAGAGAACATAGTAATACAGTTAATATCCATATAGTAAGAAATCCCAATGCTTTTCCGAACGTTACTAAATGTTTTTTCATGATTTTCATTACAATTCCATTTTTAACCTTTCTAAATTTAATATACTATAGCAATTCCACTTAGAATAGGTTCTCTCAGTGGGCAAAAGGCTTGAATATATGGGCTTTTACCTGCTGAGAGATTACAAACTCTTAGGGGAATTGCTATACTTTAACAAACAACAATTTCCGTATATTAATATGCATTTTTTATTATATGGAAATCTTTTTAGGTCTTATTATTTATAACGAATGGAGATAAAAAAAGTCTTCAAAAAAACGATATATAAATTTTCTGCACGTCTGAATTGTAACAAATTGATTACTGTTCACACATACATTCATAATTTGGCGGATTATACATTTTGGCTTACGGATAATACTCTGACCGCCAAATTATTCATATCAGGTGTCCGTCTTATAGAAAAATTGTAAGATATAACGAATAAAATGATTCAGGTGTAAACGGGTATTTGCAAATAATGGAAAGTTATGATATAATTCCGTGAATGATTTACCATAAAAAATAAAGGATGTGGCGAAATGATACAATCAAGAACTCATAATTGCAATGAGCTGCGTAGTTCTAATATCGGTGAAAAGGTTACTCTTGCTGGATGGTATGAAAATATCAGAAAGGTCAGCAAGAATCTTGGATTTCTTATTTTGAGAGATTTCTACGGAACAACCCAGATTGTGATTGAAACAGAAGAAATGCTTCAAATTATTGACGGAGTAAACAATGAATCCACTTTATCCGTTGAAGGTGTGGTTCGGGAGAGATCCAGCAAAATCCTGCTCTGGCAACCGGTGATATTGAGGTAGTACCGGAAAAGATTGAAATCCTCGGAAAATGTTCTCACAATGCACTGCCATTTATGATTAATCAATCCAGAGAAGCAGATGAAAATGCAAGATTAAAGTACCGTTATCTTGATTTACGGAATCCATCGGTTAAAGATAAAATTGTTTTAAGAAGCAAGATTGTTGCAGAATTAAGACACAGGATGACTGAGCTGGATTTTTTTGAGATTACAACTCCGATTCTTACCTGTTCTTCACCGGAAGGTGCCAGAGATTATCTTGTACCTTCAAGGAATCATCCGGGTAAATTTTATGCATTGCCCCAGGCACCTCAGCAGTTTAAGCAGATTTTAATGGCATCCGGTTTTGACCGGTATTTCCAGATAGCACCTTGCTTCCGGGATGAAGATGCAAGAGCGGATCGCTCTCCGGGAGAATTCTATCAGCTGGATATGGAGATGGCATTTGCATCTCAGGAAGATGTGTTCCATATTATTGAAGAAGTCCTGCCGCCGGTATTTGAAAAATATGGCGTATATAAAACGGCATCTCAGACACCATTTAAGCGAATTCCTTATCTGGAATCTATGGAAAAATACGGAACCGATAAGCCGGATCTTCGTATCGATTTACTGGTAAAGGATGCTACGGATTTATTAGCAGGCTGCGGATTCGGACCTTTTGAGAGTCAGGAGGTCAAAGCGATTGTTGTCGATCATTTTAATGTAGCCCGTAAGGTAATTGATAAAATTTGTGCGGACGTTGAAGTACAGACCGCAAATAAAGCTTTCTGGTTCAAGCTTGATGAAAATGGTGAACTTGTTGGAGGAATCTCAAAGTTCCTGGTTGATATAAAAGATAAGGTAATCGAAGCACTTGGATTGAAACCCGGTGATTTCATTGGGCTTACGGCTGGTAAGAAGCTGGCAGCGCTAAAGACAGCCGGTGTTCTTCGTAAATTATTGGGAGCCGTAAGTGAAACCCACATGAAGGCAGATTGTTATGATTTTTGCTGGATTGTTGATTTTCCTATGTATGAAATTGGGGAAGAGTCGGGAAAACTTGAGTTTTGCCATAACCCATTCTCCATGCCTCAAGGTGGAATGGAAGCATTGAATAATCAAGAACCCCTTGATATTTTAGCATATCAGTACGATTTAGTATGTAATGGTGTTGAGCTGTCCTCCGGTGCCGTTCGTAATCACAATCCAGAGACGATGATTAAGGCTTTTGAGATTGTCGGGCTTGGTGAGGAAGATGTGAAAGCGAAGTTCCCGGCTATGTATCATGCGTTTTGTTATGGAGCACCGCCTCATGCCGGTATTGCACCGGGTGTAGACCGTATGATTATGTTGATCAGCGGCGAAGAGAGTATTCGTGAGATTATTCCGTTCCCAATGAATAAGAATGCAATGGATGTTATGATGGGAGCTCCTGCGGAAGTTGAACAGAAACAGCTGGAGGATGTCCATATCCGAATTAACCTTCCGGAACAAGAATAAGTATTGAAATAGAGGTGAAAATGAAAGAAGTCAAAGTTCTCTGTACCGAAGCTTTTTCCAATCAAGTTCATAAAGGGAATCGTGGAATCGTACTTAATGCAGATTGGCTCAGTGATGATGAGATGCAGGAAATTGCTAATAGAATTGGTTTTAATGAGACAGTATTTTTATTGGAATCAAAAACCGCTGATATCAAGTTAAGATATTTTACTCCAAATCACGAAATGAACTTGTGCGGGCATGGCACAGTAATTTCAATTTGTGAACTGATGCTTCGTAGTAATATTAAGGAATCCAAAGATATTTCAATAGAAACACGGGCAGGTATTTTGCAGGTAAATTATAATAGCAGATTACATGAGGTCACAATGGAACAGTCACCGGCAGAATTTAAAATGTTTAATGGAGATATGAAGAAATTGGCTGCTTCGATTGGGATTGATACTGACGATATAGATGATAAATATCCCATAGTATATGGCAGTACCGGTACATGGACCCTTCTGATTCCAATAAAACATATTAAGGTTTTTAAAAGAATGAAGCCGGATAATAAAAAGTTTTCGGATATTTTACAGGAAATTCCCACATCATCCGTACATCCGTTTTCTCTTGATACACTTGATTTAAATAATGATATGCATGGAAGACATTTTTCTGCGTCTCATTCAGGAACAGTCGAAGATTCGGTCACGGGAACTGCATCCGGTGCAATGGGTGCTTACTATATCAAATATATAAAAAAGGTAGACAATATTAAGTTACGGATAGAGCAAGGACAAGAAATCGGAAGAGACGGTCTTGTAAATGTATCGGCTGCCGTCATTGGTAATAAAATTAAAGTCAGTATATCTGGCACATCTGTTTTTAATGAGGAAAAAATATTATTTATTCCTGCGAACAATGAGCCAAGCGCAAGCTTGCGAGAATAAAAAAGGAAAATAGGCTAAGTCCGGGTAGGACATGAGCCGGCAAAAAAACGAATTTGCCATAAGGTCGTAATGAAGGCAGATGTCCGAATAAAGGTTATCTGCCTTTTCTTGGTAATTCTGATTCGTCACTGTCCTCTCTGCCATTATCAATTAATGTACTGTTACAATGATGCTTTCTTTCGTGCCATCCTCACTGGCATAGATATATGTCTTCCCAGGCTGTCTTGCAGTAATTTTCCCATTTTCATCTACCGTGGCAACATTAATATTACTGCTGGAGAAGACTGGAGCATTACCGGAAGATACGGTTACCTCCAAAGTAACACTTTCATCTGCTGCCAGAGTGAACTTATCTTGTTTAAATCGAATTGTGGGCTTTTTTACGGTTACCTCACAGGTCTTACTGACCCCGTCAACAGTTACCGTGATGATGGCGGTTCCATTTTTTACAGCGGTGACATTACCATTACTGTCAACCATAGCAACGGTTTTTTTGTTGGATTTCCAGATGGGGGTGCTTTTAGAACTGGAAGATACATTTAGCTGCATGGATTGTTTCCGAAAAAGGGAAACAGAAGATTTACTGATTTTCACTGTCGGAGATTTTACGGTTATATTGCAGGTAACGCTGGTATCATCTGCCTTGGCGGTAATGATGGCAGTTCCGGGTTTGATGGCAGTGACAAGCCCATTTTCATCGACAGTGGCAATGGTGATCTTGCTGGATTTCCAGGTGATAGAGTGCCCCGTCGAGGCAGTAGCTGTAAGCTGTGCACTGGCTCCGTTCTCTAAAGAGAGGGAAGAGGAACTGAGCTTTATGGTGGTTTTTACTACCTTGATTTTACAGGAAGCTTCACTATCCTTTGTCTTAACGGTGATGATAGCATTGCCGGTTTTTTTTGCGGTTATTTTTCCATTTGTATTTACAGATGCAATGGCAGAGCTGCTGGAAGAAAAGGAAAGTTTACTGCTATTGGAAGAAACAGCAATTAAATAAAACTCATCTCCGACCTGTAATTCTTTGGTGTAACTGCTGAGAATAATAAAAGAAAAAGCGGAAGCTGCTGATGCCTGACTGCTGGTAATGATACCAGTTAGTGTCATGGCGAAAATAAGTAAAGAAGTTATAAATAACTTTAGTTTATGTGTCATAGAATCCCTCCATTTAACTTGACAGGAAGGATATGACGAATCAGAAAACGGTACATATAGATACCAGAATTAGAATAGCATAGATTGGATGATAAGTAAAGAGAATAATTTGGAAGTGGAGGTTACATCCAGGATAAAGTTACAGTTCAGATGTGCAGAAAATTAATACAATTTGTGCATGGGAGCTTGCTCCCTAAAGAACAAGTTCTTTGGCTCAAATTGTATTAATTATTCTATAGGGCGGATGCCCGACATGGCTCAGGAAAAACGACTTTAGCTGCAAAACTTGTTGATATATTAAATGCAGATCTTGTTTATTCAGACGATGTAAGCTGGTTTGCTGACCCTATCCATTGGGATGGTGAAATGCTTGCCGATATTTACTTCTTCGCTATCTTTCTTACTTTACAAATGTAAGATCTCCATTTTTCATACCCCACACCTCGTCAGCAATGGAGGACACCTTTTTGGAATGAGTTACGATGATGACACATTTCCCTTCGCTGTGCGCCAGCGAGGTCAATATTCTTAAAATCTTTTCCTCTGTGTCAGTATCAAGGTTACCAGTCGGTTCATCGGCAATGATAACATCGGGGTTGTGAGACAGCGCCCGCGCTATACCGATGCGTTGCTGTTCACCGCCTGATAATTTTAATATTTTTCGATTGGCTGTCTCACGGTCAATGCCAACTTTTTCAAGTAAAGTGTAAGCAAATGCTTTTTTATCACTTTCAGCGTTTCCGCTGATATTCATGGAGAGTATGATATTTTCTACCGCCGTTGCGTTGGTGATGAGGTTAAAACCCTGGAATATAACACCGATATTTTTTGCGCGGTAATCATCGCGGTCGAGAGTTTTCAGACTGATTTTGTTATATAGTATATCTCCGTCAGTACAAACATCTAAGCCAGATATAAGTGATAGCAAAGTGGATTTGCCTGCACCGGATTTACCAATTATGGTGTAAATCTTACCGTTTTCAAATTCCATGCTAATATTTTTCAAGACATTCTTTTTCGTGCCTTCGTATTTGTATGACACACTTTTCATTGTCAATACACTCATAACGATTCCCTCCTTAATTTGGCAGCCAAAGTGTTAATTTTAAACCGAAATGTATAATCTGCCAAATTATGAATGCATGGCAGAACTGCTACCTTAATTTCTCTCCATCAATATTTTGATGGGTTCATATTTTGTGATTTTACTTATTGCTGTGAATCCGGAAAGAGAAGCTAATAATAATGCGATAGCTGCAATTTCAAGAATCGTATCCATACCAAGTGAAACATCGACCTTATCAATCGCTTGCTCGGACTCACTTGACGATCCACCGATAACCATCATGAAGTTGCCTCCCTCCAGTCCATTTTGTTTTGCTTGTTCTGCACTGGCGATTTGTCCTGCTAAAAGTGAATCTGTAATGGGTTGTGCCATAAGTTTACCTGCACCGATTCCAATAATTAAGCAAAATGTAGTTATCATTACCATTTCAGCCCATAAGCCAAACGCAACTTTTTTCTTTTTCATGCCCATAGCTCGTAATACGCCGATTTCATATTTTCTTTCTCTGATTGCCATAGATGATAAAAGGAATAAAATAATTGCTCCAAGAATCAATACAACAATCATAAAAGTTAAAGATATATTCTTCATGCCCTCGACCGGACCAATGACTGCTTTGTACCCATCTTCATCTGTACTTACATCATATATATCATCCAATCCTTTTGCCCGAATCTCTGCAGTGAAAGCGTTTAAATTATCTGGAGATTTCAAATAGTATGTTGCGGAACAAGATTGCCCTGCTGAATTAGGCTGTAATGTTTCAAATACGGTCAGTATTTCGTTTCGGCGGTTCATAAGCGCACTGGGCATAATGGAATTCCCGTTTGGATCGGTCATATCTAAATAAATCCCCGTTACATGAAGCTCATAAATATCGGGATTTACCTTACCTTCGTCCTGCGATAGAACCATGCCGCATATTTCAATGATATCACCAACCGATATACTGTTTAAATTAGCAAAATCCTCGCTGACGATACACTCGTTTTTCACCTCAGGCATTCTGCCGCCGTCCAGCACTTCGCGATAGCCGTTATCAAAATCAGCCCAGTTGTTTCCGAGCATTCTCATCGTCGGATATTGGACATATCCGCCCCCCATCATACCTCCGGACGATTGACCTACTGCGATTAAGGTATCACTGGCACAGCTTGCGGAATTGGAAAGTGTACTGGCGAGAATGTAATCAGAGTTCGCAAAATCCACATATTGCTCTGTTGTAATTTCAGCAATGGTTTTTCCTTGTTGAACAGCAGATTGATACTTAGTCATATTAGGTGCTATTGTTACCTTTGCTCCAAATTGGCTCTTATAAAGCTCAATCGTTTTGTTCGATGTGTTATTAATCATTAACGTCACCACGGTTGTGGCAATAATAGCAAAAATAATCGCCGCCAGCAGAATATTCCTGCTTTTGTTTCGCATTACGTTTTTGAATGCATTTTGTAAAATATACATACATACGACCTCCTAAATTTTGAATCCTAGGGCGTGTCTGAAAATTCATTCCTGCAATCTGTACGCTCCACTTTGGTATATTTGTGTCAAATTCGGTTGACGTAACCCACTACGCCGCCCTCATTTGGCACAAATCTCCCACAAATTGTAACGCACATCTTGCAGAAAGCAATTTTCAGACACGCTCTAGGATAGCAGGTCAATCTGACTTTAATCTGACTTATACTCACAGTCCCAATGATTTGCCACGTCTGGGCAGTTTTTTTGTATTTAAGTATAAACAACAAATAAATCCATCCAAAAGAGAACGCCCTCGTTTATATTATCAAGTGCGAATGGAATTTCCATGCAATCCAGAGCCTTTTTTACTATGGTCAAACCTAGACCGCTGTGTCCCGTTTTTTTATTCCGCACTTTATCTGCCCGATAAAACGCATTGAATGCGTTTACCAAAACTTCTGTATCAATATTGGTATTCATATTCATTATGCACAAGCGGATTGTTTGCCCTGCTAAATTGGGATTTTCTATATGGTTTTCCGTCCATATCCGTATCTTTCCTCGTACCGGTGTATTTTGAATGGCATTCATTAAAATATTAGAAAGCACACGGCTGAAAATATGGCGGTCAACACGGCACATTAAAATATCAGGAAGTTCAAGTGATATGGTCTGTTCTTTTGCCTCGGATAGTGTTTGGCAAGGGGGCAATACCGAGTGGATCATATCGCATAAATCTTCCGGTTGAATATTTAATTGTATCTTCTCATCTGTTAAATGTACAATCTCCAATATTTCAGAAATGATTTTGCTTTGCAGCTGCATCATTTTTAAGCAATCACGTAAATATCCGTGATATTCAGAAGAATCTACCCACCCTTCAATCATACTTTCCAACATGGTGCTCGCCGCAGTGACAGGTGTTTTTAATTCGTGGGAAGCTGCAGAAAAAAAATATCTTTGGTTGTCCTCCATTTCCTGTTTATGTTCAATTTCGGCTTTTAAGTCCTCGTACATATGATAGACGTTTTCTGCAAGCCATCCGATTTCATCCTTGCGGACGACGGGCGGAGGTACAAATTCAAGCTCTGACATACATTTTGTGTTATATGCAAGCGTTTTAATTGGACGGGTTATACGATACGCAAAAACAGAAGCGGCTAATCCGCCTATAACAAATAACACCAATAAAACAAGGATTGTCTTTTGAATAAAATCTTGATAAACTGTACGGTCGGAAGCTGTACCAGACATATATACTTTGACCCCGCCCGGCAGAGGCATTGACATCTGAAATTTATCGTCCTTATTATTTCCGAAATAATATGCGTTGTTGTCCTTTGGCTTGTTGGATTCTATGTCGGTATCGGGTGGAACAGCACCGGGGGTTTTATATATGACTTCTTCGTTTTCGTTTAAAATATAAAACTCAAAAGTTATATTTTTTGCATGAAAATCCTCTGAAAGACTTATTGCTTCTTCATCGGATTTCCCATCGAGCTGTTTCATCAACGGGGTGAAAATATTGGATAATTGCTGATGCTCCATATTTTCCAATACAGTAGCAATCTGACCCGAAAAAAACATTGCTGCAGTGATTACTACAGTCAGTAAAATTAAAAGGGTATAGGATAGCACTTTCCAATATATTCCGAAAAAAAATCTACGTTTCATCGGAATCCTCCTTCAAACAATAACCCACGCCTTTTACGGTGCTGATTAGATTGACAGGCAGTTTGTTTCGGAGCTTTTTTATGTTCGAATGAACAATGCCCTCAAACCCGTCAAAATCATAACCCCATATACGCGTCAATATGGTTTCGTGGGGAATTACCTTCTCTTTGTTTTTAGCCAAAAGGAGGAGAACATCAAACTCCTTTGGTGTAAGACCAATATCTTGTCCGTCATAAGCGGCACTGTATATTTCAGGGTATAACGTCAATTTGCCGACGCAGATTTCTTTTTTCAACGCTCCGCTGCGACGCAGCAATGCTTCTGCTCGTTTTAACAGAATTGGCATAGAAAAAGGTTTCGTCACATAATCGTCTGCTTCGTTGGTAAAAGCAATTAATTGATTATGGTCGTCATCAAGGGCAGTCATCATCAATATGGGGGTGTCAGCTATTTTACGAAACTTTTTTACTAATTGCTGACCGTTTGTACCGGGGAGCATAATGTCTAAAATAGCAAGGTGGTATTGCTTATCGTAAAAAAGTTCTAATGCACGATCACCATCAAAGCAGGCATCTACACTGTAACCCCCATTGACAAGCATATTTTTTACCATCTTGTTGATGTGTTCATCATCTTCAACAAGCAATATCTGTATATCCAAGAAAATCACCTCCGGGTAAATATAGCAATTCCCCTAAGAATTTAATTTAAATAATTATCGTTCCGCTCAGAATATTTTTATAATCTTCCAGATTTTGTTTCAGCAGAACAGGGGTGTCCAGTTCATAAGGACATTGGGTACGGCACTGTCCGCATTCTATACAGTTTTCAATCTGATGCATCATCTTTTGACTGGATTCATTCAACCATCCTGCAGAAGGACTGCGCCGGATCAGCTGAGCCATGCGCGCGCAAAGGTTAATCTGGATTTCTGCCGGGCATGGCATACAGTAGCCGCAGCCTCTGCAGAAATTACTCACCAGTTCCTTGCGGTCTTGATCTATTATTTCCTCAAGTTCTTTTGTAAGACTAGGAGGATTCTTTATGTATCCGATAAATTCTTCCAGTTCGTTATCTCTTTGTATTCCCCAGATAGGCAGTACATTGTCAAATTGGTCAAGCCATGCATAAGCAGCGTACTGATTTTGTAATTAACCCGCCGGATAATGCTTTCATAGCAATAAAACCTACATTCTTTTCTTTACAGAGATTGACAAGTTCTATTTCTTTTTGGGTAGAAAGGTAACTGAACGGAAATTGAAGGGTATCATAAAGACCAGATTGTACTGCTTCTAAAGCTACATCCAATCGGTGGTTTGTTATACCGATAAAACGAATTTTCCCTTGCTCCCGTGCTTTCTCCATGGCTTCGTAAAGACCGGTTCCATCATCAGGCTTAGGCCAAAAACCAGGTGTATGGAACTGGTAAATATCAATATAATCTGTTTTTAACAAGGTAAGACTGGTTTCCAGATCTTTCCAAAATCCATCTGTTGTTGTAGATGTGGTTTTGGTTGCAATGGTAATATGACTGCGGATATCAGACAATGCAAGTCCTATTTTTTCTTCACTGTCACTGTAAGCCCGTGCCGTGTCAAAAAATGTCATGCCTGCGTCATAAGCTTTACAAAGAAGCATGCTTGCATATTCCTTTGATACCCGCTGAATGGGCAGTGCACCGAAGGCATTTTTGTTTGTATGTATATTGGTTCTACCTAGTTTAACATTATTCATATGTTACCTCTTTTCTGTGTTGTTTTGATAGAACTTGTGAAGCAAGACTTCATGCATGTTCAAGTTTATAGTTACTCTAATAATACGCCTTAAAGTAGACCTAATGTCAATAGATATTTTGGTGTATTTTTGGAGTTAAAGAATGGAACGGAATTTTTTATTTTCTCCCCTACCAAATGCCTTTATTAATCCTGCATCAATCATCTGTTTTGTTATAATATATGCACGGGTTCGTTTGACTTCCAGGAGGTTTTGCACTTCCTTTTCCGTGATTTCTCCATATTCGGAAAGATACTCCAGGATTGATTCCATTTGTGGCGTCGTCTTGGTCTGTCCCTGTCTGCTTCCATTTTCTCCGGTATTTTTTAAAGCATTCATATTTGGCAGCATTATATTAAAAGAATTTGGCGTAACTGAGATTACAGGCTGTAATTTACTGTTTTGATATAATGAGAAAATACGTCTGATTCCAGTACCGTAAGACTCAATATAATTCAATCGATGAAAAACTTCGGCAAGCTTACTGTTACGGGACAATGAAATTCCATTTTTGATATCTTCCGGAGAAATTCCGGACAGCAAGCCGCCAATAGAGATAAATTCCATTGCATTATCATTTATATTAATAATAATACTGCCGCTGTAATTATAATCCCGGTGAACCAATGCATTTAATAATGCCTCTCTCACTGCGCTTCCGGATAATCCCAGTAATCTTTTCTTTCCAATCCATTGATAACTGCTTTGTTTCTGTTACATAACTGTAAATATTTATATGCTTCCTCTAATTGTTTGAAAATCGAACCAGAGAACTCACTCTTATCTCTAAATATAGTGTTTTGGTCATCAGAGAAAACGGCAGCCTTTATAGTATGGGTACATTGATCGGAAAGAAGTAATCCCAAATTAGTATAAAGGTTAAAATCGTGACTTTCTATCCCTAAAGTATAATACTTATCATTTCCAAAAGCTATTTTATGCTTTTGAAAAACTTCAGAGGCATAATTGAATGTAAGCTGCTGATTTATTGAACGTAGATTTTCAAATACATCTCCATCTGCATTTTTTATCATCTGCCGAATCTGTTCTTGTGAAGCAGGTGCTGATGAAGCACCTTGTCTGACATAAACTCCAGAAGGCTTAAGTCCCTTTGATTTCAAATAATATGGTTTATATGACCCTTCTCCTACATCGATTCGTATAATTTTTCCATCTTCGAGAGTGTACTTTACGAATATTGTTATATCCGGAAGGATAGCATCCCGAATACCGTTTGTAATTCGTGTATAAGTATCGTCAATATCATCCAGACCAACAGGTACTCCATTGTCATTTACTCCTACAAAAATAATGCCACCATCTGTATTCGCAAACGCAACCACTTCCTTATATACATCAGGTGTAAACATTTCCTTAAATTCAACTTGTTCATTTTCAAATAGCATATTAAACTCCCATCTGTGCGCTTCGACGCACATACAATTCAACTGGTACAGCATTGTACAAATATTTTATTCAATGATATTTACGCAATGCAGTATTAGAGCGTACAGATTGCAGAAAGCAATTTTCAGACATGTTCTAGCCTCCTCAATCAATTTTATTATATGTTTTAAATTCACTAAAGTCAAGTGAAAAAAGTGAATTAAACGATTAAAATGAATAATCACTCGGATGTTATGAATATTCACAAATGTTCATGTAATTATGGGAAACTGTTCAAAGCATGTCATTGCGAGCGATAGCGAAGCAATCCAGTCCTCCTGTTGACAGTTATATGATAATGTATGGATTTATCGTGATTCTCCTGGATTGTTTCGCTATCGCTCTCAATGACAAGGCATGAATAGTAACAATTATAATTAACGGTGGAATTGATAGAAATTTAACATTGATAGTTAATAGTTTATGAGGTATGATTATTTTTAAAGTAATTTACTTGTGATAATATTATTTGAGTTTTGATAATTTGAAAACTTGCTTATGCATTGAGTTATGCTTATATTCACAAACGAAATGATTCAGCAGCCAGAATGTCAATTATAAGCCAAAATACACAATCTGCCAAATTATGAATGCATGGCTGAACTGTTACAATATAACAAAGGATTTTTAAATCAGGAGGTGTATAGGTTTGAACCATCGAAACTATTGTATATATAAAAACATTATGTCAGTCCATCCAAAAATAGATGAAAAATATTTAACAGAAATTTTACGCTTAGAAAGCAGCGAAACAATTAAGCAGATGGATGTATCAGAAGTCGTGGAATCGAATACAGCATTGGTTATCAGAGTGAGTGTTCATATTTCAAGTGAGCATAATGAACAAATCAAAAAATTATTTATCAAAACTGCAAAGCCTGATAATATTAACAATTCATATCATGAAATGAGCATGAGAGAAGGCTCTTTTTACAAGCTTTTACTGGAACATCCAAATATTGATGTGCCAGCTCCGGGTTGTTATGATGTTTTTATTTCTGAGGAAACGAATGAATTTGTTATTGTACTGGATGATTTATCGGAACATTACAAAACTGCTGGTGATAATGACTTATTAAATGAAAATATTTGGTTTTCCTGTGCGGAGAGTTTGGCAAGATTCCATGCGTCTTTTTGGAATGACTCCAGAATAGCAAAAGGTGAGTTGGCCAAAATGAGCAAACAGAAAATAGAGGCTGACATTTGTTCCAATCAAGAATATTTAAATTCTTTTAAAAGAATTTCAGAACCGATTTGATGAAAGAACGATTAAAATATATGAGCATGCTATGAGTATAAACAGTGAATTAATGAGGGAATGCAGCAAACGAACCTTTGAGAAAAACAATGTAACGGTATGTAATGGCGATTCCCATATATATAACTTTTTGATTCCTTCTGATAATGCATATAAGCCCATAATGGTTGATTTTCAGTTTTGGGGTGACGGATTGGGAGTGGGAGACTTAGCACATCTGACAAGAGTGAATTTTTCTGAGGAACATAAGAAGAACATACAAATGTCCTTGATCAAGAAATATCATGAAACCTTGCAAAAATACGGAGCAGTAGATTATTCATGGGAAGAATGCTTAAATGATTATCGTAAAGAAGTTGCAGCGATGGTTCTTATTCCTGTATGGCAACACTGTTGTTTTGGATTGAAATATGAAGACTGGATAGGAGATGTTGAAGGTCTTGTTAATAATTATGAATACATGAAATGTGATGAGGTGTATGAGCATTAAAACCCATATATTAAAGCTTTTCATGCCCGCTTTTCAGAATTTTCTAACCTAAAGTAGTATAGCTATACTATATTTAAATTATTATTTGAGAATTTTCAAAGAACGATATGAAACATAAGCAGGAATGGAGGAGAGTATGCTATTATTTCAGAAAATGATTGTTCTGTTTTTAATGATGCTGGTCGGCTATACCTTATATAAAAAGCAGATACTGAATGAAGAAAGCTGCAAAGCTATTTCTTCAATTGTTATAAATGTAGCAAATCCGGCTCTGGTTATCAGTTCTACATTTGAGGGAGCTGGCAGCATAAAAGGTGAGGAACTGCTGTTAACCTTTGCCATTGCGATTATGACATACGCTTTTTTAATTGGTATTTCTTTTATAATCCCACGGGTTTTGAGGGCAGAACGCTCCCATTACGGTATTCTAAAGAGTATGACAATCTTTTCTAATATAGGATTTATGGGATTTCCTATCATATCATCTGTTTATGGCAGTTCGGCATTGCTCTATGCTTCGATTTTCCTTCTGCCATATAATATTCTGATTTATACATATGGCATTTGGCTAATGAGGAAAGAGCCGTCAACTAAAAATAAAATAGATTTCGGACAGATATTTAATGTTGGTGTCCTGATTTGTATCGCAGCAGTCCTGTTATATATCAGCAAAATTACATTACCGGATTTCGTACAATCAACGACTGTTTATTTAAGTAATCTTACGGCTCCCTTGAGCATGATTATTATAGGAACATCCCTTGCTAAGATAAACTTTAAAGATATCATAAAGGATATACAGCTATTATTCTTTTCCATAATAAAATTACTTATAATACCTGTCATAGGATGCAGCATACTGCAGTTCTTTGTAAAAAATGAGATAATGTTTGGGGTTTGCATTGTAATGCTGGCAACTCCGGTGGGAAGCATGACTTCCATGCTGGCACAGCAATATGGTGGCGATCATGAATTTGCATCGAAATACATTGTGGTTACCACTCTGTTATCTGTTATTACAATACCTGTGGTTTTTTCAATTTTTCATTAGAGAAAACAATATCATTAAGAATGGGAGTTGGGTTATGAAACAAATTATCAGGATATTCAGTTTTACAAAACCATGGGCAAAGTATTTAGTGGTTTCAACGATTGCACTGTTCGTGCTAACAGGAGTGAATTTATTTTCGCCTTATATTACAAAGCAAATTATTTCTATAATGGAATCTGGGAATTTTGAAGGAAAAATCAGCAGCATCATAGGTATGGCATTAACCCTTTTAGTCTGTTATGTCATCCGGGCTTTCTGTCAGTTTCTTAATAATTATTTTGCACATGTAGCATCATGGCGTCTGGTCAACCGTCTCCGCTGCATAGTGTACGATCATCTTCAGAAGCTTTCCATGAGTTATTACCATGATAAGCAAACAGGGCAATTAATGTCAAGGGTGATTAATGACACAGCAACGTTTGAGAACCTGATTGCTCATGCGATCCCCGAAATCACCGCTAACATCATTACATTGATCGGTGTGCTTATTATTCTGTTAGTGATTAACCCGTTCCTTACCCTGCTCGTATGTATTCCCATTCCATTTATTGCAATATTATCAGTTGTACTCAGGAAGATACGGGGATATTTTAAGCTGGGACAGATAAAAATAGCGGAGTTAAATGCGGTGCTTCAGGATAATTTTTCCGGCATGAAGGAAATACAAGTCTTTAACAAGCAGGAAAATGAATTAGAGAAGGTCAGGGAAAAATCCACCGAGCATTCGACTGCACTGATAAAAGCACTTTTTTACTCAGGAATCCTTAATCCTGCCGTTGGTTTTATCACTTCCATCGGTACGGTTATCGTACTGATTGCCGGACCTGTTATTGCGCTTAATTCGGATTTAAATATTTCCGATGTGGTAGCATTTTTATTATATCTGAATCTGTTCTATGCCCCTATTTCCACGCTGACCCGTATTGTGGAGGATATGCAGCAGGCACTTGCAGGGGCTGACAGGGTATTTGAGGTGCTTGATACTGAGCCGGATATTAAAGACAGCCCGGATGCGGTAAAGGTCGGCAAGCTTACGGGACAGATTACGTTTAAAAATGTATCTTTTTCCTATAAGGATGATATCCAAGTTCTGGATGATATAAGCTTTGAAGTAAAGGCAGGGCAGATGGTTGCAATTGTGGGACCGACCGGTGTGGGCAAGAGTACTATTTCAGGGTTGATCCCACGGTTTTATGATCCGGAGACAGGGATGATTACTATGGATGGAATGGATATTAAAAACATGACATTGGAAAGTCTGCGGGATCAGCTTAGTATTGTATTACAGGATGTGTTTTTATTTAATGGGACAATAGCAGAAAATATTGCTTATGGCTGTAACCATGCTGCATTGGAAGAAATTGAAGCAGCCGCAAAAGTTGCCTGTATTGATGAATACATAGACTCTCTGCCGGACAGATATGAGACTGTAATAGGCGAGCGCGGTGTAAGGCTTAGCGGAGGACAGAAGCAGCGTATATCGATTGCACGTTCTATTCTGCGCAATTCACCTATCCTGCTTCTGGACGAGGCGACTTCATCAGTGGATACCGAAACGGAACGGGAAATACAGAATGCAATAAACAAGATTGCCGGTTCACGGACTTTGATTGTGATTGCGCACAGGCTTTCTACGATAAAAAAAGCAGATTTGATCATTGTTCTTCAGGATGGAAGGATTGTCGAACAGGGGAAACATGATGAACTGGTGGGCATGAATGGGGTGTATGCAAATTTGTGCAGTGTACAGAATTTGGATTGAGGGATGCGATAGCAATTCCTCTAAGAATTTGTAATCTCTCAGTGGGTAAAAGCCCATATATTCAAGTCTTTTGCCCACTGAGAGAAAATATTCTAAGTAGTATATATAATTCATCGCTGTACTAGTACCGCATATGCTCTTCTATTATCTGCAGTAAAGTTAATAAACCTTCGATGTAATGCTTTTTAAATACAAAATGCAGCGTACAATGGCACAGATCTTATATTATTTTCAAATCCAAAATTTTTACTTGATATACGAATTGAATAAGATGGTGTATATTTTTGATTGAACAGTGCAAGACTTTTTGATCTGGTTCTTTTACCTGTTTTTACTTCCACCGGAATAATATCGTTACCTTTTTGCAGAACAAAATCAAGCTCTGCAATGCCTCCGCTCGTCCAGTAATAAAGCCCGTATCGTTTTGCGGCAAAGCACTGGGCAACATAATTCTCCGTAATGGCTCCCAGAAATGTATTATTAATCTCTCCGGCAGAAAGAATTGTCTGCTGTGATATGCCGCTTTTCATTGTTAACAGACCTACATCACTCATATACAACTTAAAGCTTGCCAAGTCACTGTAAACGGAGATAGGCATCAGTCCTTGTTCCACACGCTGGCATTTAAGTACTACTCCAGCAAATTCGAGCCAATCAATAGCAACACCAAAAAGTGCACTTGTGCCACCTTTTTGTGCGATTTTATATTGAAATTTTTTATTATCTTTGGCAAGCTGCATAGGGATTGAGTTGTATGCAGCACGAATCTTTACACTTTCTGTATTGATTGCATACTTTGCCATATCTGCAATATAGTCGTTGATAATTTTATTTTGTACATCTGGAACGGTAAGCAGACTATTTGTCTCTAAAAATTCAAGAATGCTTTTTGGCATCCCGCCAATAATCAAGTACAATTTGTAGAACTCAAGTGCCTTTTCATGAAGAGCATTAGGCAGAGCTTCGTTTAATTCGAAAGCATTTTTAATTTCATCACAGAGCATCTCTTCCCCCAGTGCCCATAAAAACTCTTCAAAATCAAAGGAAAAAAGTGTTATGGAATCCACATTACCGACAGGAAAAGAAAATTGGTTTCGATTGATGGCAACGCCAAGCAAACTTCCTGCACAAACGATATGATATTCAGGGGTGTTTTCATTAAAATACTTGAGTGAGGTTAAAGCTCTCTCACATGATTGAATTTCATCAAAAATAATTAAAGTATCTCCTGGAACAATCTTTTCTCGGATTTCAGTTTCCAAATACCGGATAATTCTCTCGGGTTCAATGTTTTGGTTAAAATAAGAGCTGACGGTCTGATTCGTTTCAAGATTAATATAGGCAGCATTTTTATAATTTTGTGCACCGAACTCACGCAGGATATGAGTCTTTCCAACCTGTCTTGCTCCGTAAACCAATAATGGCATTCTGCCAATCGTTTTATTTTTCCATGAAATTAAGAAGTCGGTTATTTTTCTTTTCATGCACAATAAACCATCCTTTCTTAAAATTATTTGTTACAGTTCAGACGTGCAGAAAATTTTATACAATTTGTGCGTGGGAGCTTGCTCACTAAGCTCAGATTGTATAAAATTTTCTATAGGGCGGACGCCCGACATGAATAATTTGGCAGTTAAAGTGTTATTTGTAAGCCAAAATGCATAATCTGCCAAATTATGAATGCACGTCTGAACAGTAACAATTATTTTTCAATTTTCTAAGTTTAACATGGTGATATTATTATGTCAATATAAATCAAAATATTACAATAAATA
>JALQSN010000646.1:0-28455 GCA_023690525.1 Holotrichia oblita | reverse complement strand
ACAAGAATTCCTATTGCAAGCATCCAAAAAATTTTAAGCTGCTTTTCTTTTTTACATTCATATTGTAAATAATAACGGCCGCATAGCTGACAAACAAGATTGCGCCCATAAAACCGTGGTATTGACCGGTTGTGCGCTGGATAGAAAATACCGGCGCGTTTACAAACATATCGGATAACATCGGACAAGCTATCCACCAAAGGAATATGAGCGTTGCATAACCCCAAAAATTCTTATCGCGCTCAAACCATATCCAAATGAGGGCAAAATTAGTAAAGCCGTAGCTTAGACTCATCCACAATAGTACCCAAAATAAGCTTGTCCCTTCTGTAATTGAACGGCTGCGAAGAAGTAGATGAAAAATACCGTAATCTACAATAAAATAAAGTACACCGCCGGCAAGTCCCCAAACAAGCGCCCTATATTTTTTTTGATAAAATATCAGTGCCGCCAAAAATACAATAAATATCATATCCAATATCGGATACGACATATTCATAGTGCGCTTTGCAATAATATCGTTCATAAAAAATTCCTTTTGTAAAATGGTAATTTTTTCAGTCAAATCTAACACGCTATAAATTTATTACACACGCCCCATAATAGAACGTGTGCATAAACTGGCACCACCACGGGGAGTCGAACCCCGGATTCCGCCGTGAGAGGGCGGCGTCTTGACCACTTGACCATGATGGCAAACAACTGTATCAGTATATCATATTCTTTTAATTTTTGGCAAGTAAAATATTTGAATTGTTTAATAAGATTGAGATTCTTCGATTGTAGTGCGTTGGAGCCGGGCTCAGAATGACAGGAATTGACTGAGATTCTTCGACGGCAGCGCATTGGAGCAAGCTCAGAATGACAGGAATTGACTGAGATTCTTCGTTGGGAGCGCATTGGAGCCGGGCTCAGAATGACAGGAATTGAATGAGATTCTTCGACGGCAGCGCATTGGAGCAAGCTCAGAATGACAGGAATTGACTGAGATTCTTCGTTGGGAGCGCGCTGGAGCAAGCTCAGAAGGACAGGAATTGAATGAGATTCTTCGACGGCAGTGCGCTGGAACAAGCTCAGAATGACAGGAATTGACTGAGATTCTTCGATTGCAGTGCGTTGGAGCCGGGCTCAGAATGACAGGAATTGAATAAGATTCTTCGACGGCAGCGCATTGGAGCAAGCTCAGAAGGACAGGAATTGACTGAGATTCTTCGTTGGGAGCGCGCTGGAGCAAGCTCAGAAGGACAGGAATTGAATGAGATTCTTCGACGGCAGTGCGCTGGAACAAGCTCAGAATGACAGGAATTGAATGAGATTCTTCGACGGCAGTGCGTTGGAGCCAAGCTCAGAATGACAGGAATTGAATGAGATTCTTCGACGGCAGTGCGCTGGAGCAAGCCCAGAAGGACAGGATGAATTTTTTAAGTTAACTGAGATTCTTCGTTGGGAGTGCGTTGGAGCCGGGCTCAGAATGACAAAATATTTTTTGCTTACAGACATTTAATTCCGCCTTCCGAAGAACCGCTTCGAGGAAGGACTCTTTTAAAAAAGTCCGGCTGACACTGGCATAGCGCCGTGTCACGTCTGGCCGGTAGCGACAGCGGATTATATTTGATATTCCAAAATAAAGCGCGCAAGGCTTTCGGTCTGAAGTTGCAAAGTCCTTGCAAGCTTTGAGCAGTATATTGTGTTTTTTAGCGCAATATGCATGATTTTTATTGAGCTGATACCGCCAAATTCGATAGCTTTTTCGAAAGCTTCGCAAATTATCATAATTTCTTCACGTTCCGCCGTTGTCAGGCTCGGGTCACGGGCGACAATGCCGATTATTTCATGGCAGACCAAAAGCATATTGTCGATTTGCTGATTATTAAGATATTCTTCGCCGTTATCATTAGGAATGGTATAATCAGGTTTTTCGCGGTAAACATCTACGTCTTTAGAGAGGCTTTCTTCAAATTCTTTCAGCTCTTTTTTGACTGTACGGCGTTTTTCGAGATCCTTTGAATTTCCGTAAACCGCAAGTCCTTTACTGTCAACATTTGCCGCTTTGTTTGAAAAATCTTTTTCACTTAAATATTCGTCTATCACGTTCTTTTTGAATGTGTTAATAACGTCCGCGCAAAAGGCAATAAATTCATGGTTTACACTGTGTGAAGGATAATATGTATGGACAAATTTTTGCAGGTCAATTTTTTTTGTATCAAACGAGAATAGCAGATTGAATACAAACGCTATTTGCTTTTTGCGCGGCATGCCGTTAAAAGCTAATGAAGATTTGCCGTTAACGTCGCGTTTAATTTTGCGGAATTCCTGAGCAAAATCATAGTCCTCAGTACTGCTGCGCATTATAGCATACAACTTTTTACTGCCGGCAATCGTCTGCAAAAGCGCGGAAATTTTCTTTTCCGCCAGTATAAATTTAGACTCCTGCATCTGCTCGCAAGCCTTGTCAAAGGCTAATAAGCAGCTGTCCGATTCATCCATAATATCGTACAATGTTTTCATAAATTGCCCTCAAATGCAAAAATCTTTAAAAGCCTACGGTTCGGTTTTTGAATTTTCCGAGCCGCTTTTAAAGAATTTTTGCTTTTTTTGTTTTGTAATGCTATCCTTTCATACAAAAGAATATAGAAGTGGAAAAGCTTATTTAGCTTTTGCGGCAAACGGCGCAAGCTCTGCTATTAAAGCATCGCATTTGTCGTTATAAATTTCAAGCGTAATAGGCTTTGATAAATCAAGACTGAAAATTCCGAGCAGCGACTTTGCGTCGATAACAAATCTTCCGCTTCTTAAGTCGATTTCGAACGGATATTTGTTAACGATGTTAACAAAGTTTTTTACGCTTTCGGCCATACTCAGTGATACTTGTAATGATTTCATAATTTCTCCTTATTTTAACGCATAAATGCGTAATTTTTTTTACTGCTGAGATTCTTCGATAGCTGTCCTTTGGAGCAATGCTCAGAATGACAAAATATTTTATTTTTGGGAATATATGCATTATGCATTTTTATTTATTATCCAAACAGTCGATACCCGGAAGAATTTTTCCTTCTAAGTACTCAAGCGACGCACCGCCTCCGGTAGAAATATGAGTTACCTTATCGGCAAAGCCTAACTGTTCAACCGCGGCCGCGCTGTCGCCGCCGCCTATAATAGTAATTGCATTTTTGTTATCAGCAAGCGCCTGAGCTATTTTTTTAGTACCCACGGCAAACTTTTCGAACTCAAAAACGCCCATAGGCCCGTTCCAAATAATGGTGCCTGCCTTTGCGATTTCATTTGCAAAAATTTCACAGGTTTTAGGCCCGATGTCAAGTCCCTCAAACTCGGCCGGAATATTATTAGAATCACAAACCTTACTTTCCGCATCCGCTTTAAACTCTTGGACAATAACATTGTCTACCGGCAATAAAATCTGAATCTTTTTTGCTTTCGCCTTTTCCATAAGCTCTTTCGCAAGGTCGAGCTTATCTTTTTCTACACGGCTTTTGCCTACGTTAGCGCCTTTTGCGGCTAAGAACGTATAGGCCATAGCTCCGCCTACAAGTAATGTGTCAATTTTATCTAATAAGTTGTTAATAACACCGATTTTATCCGACACTTTAGCGCCGCCCAAAATTGCTATAAACGGACGCTTAGGATTAGATAATGCGCCGCCCATAATATCAATTTCTTTTTGAATTAAAAAGCCGCAAACGTTTTCTTTGCAGAAATCCGCTACACCGGCAGTTGAAGAATGTGCTCTGTGAGCGGTGCCGAACGCGTCGTTAACGTAAACCTGCGCAAACTGAGAAAGCGCTTTCGAAAATTCCGGATCGTTCTTTTCTTCTTCTTTTTGGAAACGGACGTTCTCTAGTAATACAATTTCGCCGTCCTTCATTTTTTCAACCTTAGCTTTCGCATCGTCACCGATAACGTCGGAAGCAAGCGTAACTTTATTATTTAAAAGCTGATTAAGTCTGTCGGCAACAGGCTTTAAGCTGTATTTTGCCTCAAATCCGCCCTTTGGTCTGCCTAAATGCGAGCAAAGAATAACTTTTGCGCCCTGTTCCATCAAGTATTTAATGGTAGGCAGCGCGCCAATAATACGATTTTCATCAGTTATTTTACCGTTTTCATCCTGAGGAACGTTAAAATCGCAACGCACCAGAACTTTTTTACCTTTTACCGCAACGTCTTTTACTGTCTTCTTGTTCATAATCTGCTCCCTATTGTTAAATTTTGTTATATATACATTATATAAATTTATTAAAAATAAGTCAAGAAAATTAATGAATATGAAAAAGATATTAGCTAATTATTGTTAATAATCGCTTTAAATTAAGAGTTTCTTACTTTTATTATTAATGCACCGAGATAATCATACGCGGCTTTCAGTTCGTTTATGTCTTTATAATCGCGCGAATAGCTTTCAAGAAGCATGTTAACATTCATATTGCGCTTGTGAAGCTCAGCAAAAAATTTTTCAAATGAAATTCTGCCGCTGCCGGGCAGGCACGTGCCTCCGTCCTTAGTCACATCGCAAAGATGAATAGTGGAAATTCTGCCTTCCATAGCTTCTAAAAACTTTATAGGCTCAATGCCTGCTGCATAGCCTGCTTGACGTCTAATGTTGCGAAAAGCTGAGGACACTGGCGCAGAATTTGCTTGAAATATTCAGGAGTTGAACCGTAACACCAATGCACGTTTTCATATGAGAGGCGCATCCTGTATGACGCGGCAATTTCGATAAGCTGATTAGTTCTGTCTCCGAGCCTTACAAAATCAAATAAATATTCCTGTTTTTTGAGCCGTACCGGCCCGTGAAACGTATAAAACTTTGCTCCAAGCATAAAGCCGGCATAGCAGACCTTTCTGAATATGTTTTCGGCGTCGGCGCGGACTCGCGCGTTTGAGTTAAAGAGTTCAGGTTCGAATTGTGTGCCTAAAGCATGGACCGAGTGGACGTTTATAGCGCCTTTCCTGGGAACGAGTGCGTCGATAAAAGGCTTCTCATATTCTGAGTAAGTATTTAAAAACACTTCAGTTGTATCTACCCGCATTTGTCGCAGAATGTCAAAAGTTGCTTCTGTTGATATTCTGTTAAAAAATGATGCGGTTGATATTCCTAATCTCATATCGCTCCAAGCACCTTTTGCCTAGTAATTTGCTAAATATAACAGAATTATACAAGATATCCGATTATTTGACAAGCATTTCAATGCAAAATGTTAATAAACTTTTAACAATTTTAATGCATATGTTAAAATGTTCATACATTATTAACTTTTTTGTCAGCTTATTTAATGAAATATTCCGGATTTTGAACCATTGATTCTATCTCTTTCAGCTTTTCTTCGTAGCCTTTGCGGTTAAACATAGCAAAAGTTGCTTTTTTGCCCTCTTCTACGCCCGGCTGGTCAAATGTATCTATGTTCATAAGTGCGCCCGCGAATGCCGTCTGGTACATAAAATACATTAAAAGCTCGCCGACTGTATAAGCGTTGACTTCAGGCATAATTATAGTAAAATTAGAACGTTTAGCTTTAGCCAAAGCAAATCTTGTCGCCCTGCGCTCAAACGTTATAAGTTCATTCATTGTTCTGCCTTTTAAAAAGTCACAAGCATCGATTGATTTATCGTCGGTAATCACCTGTGTGCTTTTGTAATTATCTACCGATAAAAACGTAACGACTTTATCAAACGGGCCTTCGGTATAAAGCTGAACCTGACTGTGCTGGTCGGTTACCCCAAGCGCCTTTACGGGAGTCTGGCCTACGTTTACGGTTTTACCGTTCTTATCAACGGCTTTACCGAGCGACTCACCCCAAATCTGACAGTAAAAATCCGCCATATATTTAAGGTTGTCGACATAAGGCATCATAACGCTAATATTTTTGCCCTGCTCCATAGATTTTACCTGTAAATATGCGGTTAAAAGCGCGGCATTTTCTTTTACGTCCATTTTGCCCGCGTTTGACGCCATATCCGCCGCGCCGCGAAGCATTTGAACAATGTCTATTCCAAGCACGGCAAACGGAACAAGCCCTACCGCCGATAAGACTGAAAACCTGCCGCCTACGCCGGCTCCGACTCCGAAAATTTTAAAGCCCTCTTTAAACGCTATATTATATAATGTTCCTTTGCCTATTGTAGTTGTGACTACTATGCGTTTTTTTGCTTTTTCCTCGCCTAAAGCTTTTTTGAGCGCGGAATATAAAATTAAAAACTGCGCCAGCGTTTCGCTTGTTTCGCCGCTTTTTGTAATTACATTGAAATATGTTGTTTTAAGGTCGATAACATCTAAAAGCGCGGCCATTCTTTCAGGGTCTACATTGTCTTCAACATAAAATTTCGGCGCATTGCGTTCTTTTTTAGGCAATTCGTTATGGTGAAGATGTAAAAGCGAGGTTGCTACCGCTAAAGGCCCTAACGCCGACCCGCCGATTCCGAGCACAACAAAGCTTTCCGCGTTTTTGCGAATTTCTTCGCTGTATAATTTAATGTCTTCGACCTCAGCGGTTGACATAAACGGCAATTCGGTCCATTCCTGCCAGCCCTTGCCGCGATTGCTCATAACGTTCTCGTACGCGGATTTAATTTTTTCGCCGTCAAGCGTAAAGTCTGAATCTTTTATCCCTTGCTCGCCGATTACCGTTTCCATCATATTGTTATAGTCAAATTTTAAATTCATATATTCTCCTCATATATTTGGCAATTTATTTATTAATTAAATTTGATTTTATACTAAAGCTTCGATTACGCCGTAATCGCCGTCGTTGCGGCGGTAAACCACGTTAACATTTTTTGTGCCTTTGTTGGCAAAAACATAAAAGCTATGACCGACAAGCTCTAATTCGTCGATTGCGTCCTCGACCGTCATCGGAGTTAATTCGTACGATTTTGATTTAACAATAGATTTCTTTTTGTCTTCAGTTTTAGGCATAAAGCTCATATCAAGCTCTTTAATGCGGAATTTTTTAGATTTCGATATTAATTTTTCACGGTGTTTTATAATTTGCTTTTCAAGCTTAGGCAATGCCACGTCAATATTTTCATACATATTTCCGCTTGATACCTCGGCTCTCATAACCGCACTGTCAACCATTATGGTTAACTCTAGCGAAAAAACGTCGTTAACTGATTTCAATAAAACCTTAATTTTTGTGTCGTCCTCAAAAAACTTATCCAGCCTTTCAATTTTCTTTGTGATAATGTCTTTCAGCTTATCACTTGCGTTGTAATTTCTGTTCAAAAATTCGATTTTCATAATACTCCTCCTATAAGCAAATATATTATTTGAAACTGATTTTATTATAGCATAGTATACATATAATGTAAATAAAAATTTGAAAAATAAACAATTTTTCGGCTGGAGATTCTTCGCATGGAGCACGCTTAAGCGGGACTCAGAATGACAAATATTATTTTGATGCATTTATTGTTTTTATTTCTTGTCAATAATAATCCTTCCGTCTTTTAAATCCACAACTACCGTATCGCCGTTTTTAATGTGGCCGCTTAAGAGATTTTCGGCGACATTATCCTCGATATTTTGCTCGATTACGCGTCTTAAAGGCCTTGCGCCGTATTCGGCGTCATAGCCTTTATCTAAAATAAAGTCCATAACGTCCTGAGTCAGCTCAAGCTTAATGTCACGCACTTTTAAAGCTTTTTCGGATTTTTTGAGCAGTATTACCGCAATTTTTTTGATGTCCTCACGCGTTAAATGTTTGAACATTGTAATTACGTCTATACGGTTGATAAATTCGGGTTTGAAACGTTTTTTCAAGCGTCAGTAAGCAAATTCTTCGTTGCGTTCTTCTTCTCTCTTTGACTCGTTTGCGGCCGTCGCAAATCCAAGAGCTTTTATGATTAGCCTTTAAATCCGCCGCGCCCACGTTGCTGGTCATTATAATAATAGTGTTTTTAAAGCTTACTACCCGACCTTGCGAATCAGTTAATCTGCCGTCGTCTAATATCTGAAGCAAAATATTTGTAATATCGGGATGAGCCTTTTCGATTTCGTCAAACAGCACTACCGAGTACGGCTTTCTGCGCACCTGCTCAGTCAGCTGTCCTCCGTCGTCAAAGCCGACGTAGCCCGGAGGCGAGCCGATGAGCTTCGATACGGAATGAGCTTCCATATATTCCGACATGTCAAGTCTTATTACCGTGTTTTCGTCGTCGAACATCGCCTCGGCGAGCGCCTTTGTAAGCTCGGTTTTTCCCACGCCGGTAGGCCCTAAAAAAAATGAACCAACAGGGCGGTTAGGGTCTTTCATGCCAGCGCGCGCGCGCCTTATCGCTTTTGAAACCGCCGTTACCGCCTTATCCTGACCGATAACGCGCTTATGCAGAATGTCCTCCAAGCCTATAAGCCGCTGAGTTTCGGTTTCGGTCAGCTTTGTCACAGGAATTTTTGTCCATTTCGCCACGACCGAAGCAATATCTTCAACTCCGATTGCGTTTTGGGCGCGCTCGGACGTCTTTGTCCACTCCAGCTTTTGCTGTTCGATTTTCTTTGCAAGCGCAGTGCAGGCGTTTCTTAATTGCGAAGCGCGCTTTTAATCCTCGTGCTTTGCCGCCTCGTTTTTTTTCTGTTCTAATTTCTTCAATTCCTCTTCATTTCGCTTTAAGAATTAGGCGTAGTGTTGCCGTTAACTTTCGCTTTGCTCATCGCCTCGTCAATTAGGTCTATCGCCTTATCGGGCAAAAATCTGTCCATAATATAGCGGTCGGATAATTTTGCCGCCGCCTCTAACGCTTCGTCGGTTATTTTTACCTTATGGAACGCTTCGTAATTGTCGCGAAGCCCCTTTAAGATTTCGATAGTTTCGTCTACGCTCGGAGGATTTACCGTTATAGGCTGAAAACGGCGTTCAAGCGCCTTGTCTTTTTCAATAAATTTGCGGTATTCGTCGGTGGTCGTCGCGCCGATTGTCTGTAATTCTCCGCGCGCTAAATACGGCTTTAAAATATCGGACGGTGTAACCTCGCCCTCTTTACTTCCCGCCTGCGCTAACGTATGCAGCTCGTCGATAAATACTATAATGTTTTTTTGCTTCGCTTTAAGGTCGATTGCGCCCTTTAGCTTTTTCTTCCAAAGCACCGCGGTATTTTGTACCCGCCATAAGCGACGCGATGTCGAGCGAGAAAACTATTTTTCCGCGTAAAAGCTCGGGAACGTTTCCCTCGTTTATAGCCTTTGCCAAGCCTTCCACAACCGCGCTTTTGCCTACGCCGGGTTCACCGATAAGCACGGGATTGTTTTTTGTTTTACGGCAAAGAATTTGAATAATCCGTTCGATTTCGTCTTTACGCCCGATTATGGGGTCAATTTTTTGCTGCGCTGCCTTTAGCGTTAAATCTATGCCAAGCTCGGATAATTGAGCCGGAAGCTGTTTTGCCCCGCCTGTGCCCGCCGCATTTGCCGCACCTCCGTTTTTTTGAATAACGTTTGCCAGTCCTGCAAAAGACGGTCAATATTTACTCGGTACTGGTTTGCAAGCAAATAATAAGCAAGGCTTGTACTATCCTGTAAAAGACAGTAAAGCATATGCTCCGTTCCGACAAATTGCTCGCCCGAAGACAGCGCAAGCTTATGCGCTAGAACAAGCGTATTTTTTACTCTGGATGTAAAATCCGCGCCGCCCCTTATTGCCGTATGGTCGCCTTGCGCGAAAACCTCCTCAAGTTCCGACGGCTCTACGCCGCATTCCTTTAATTTTTGGCTTGAAAAACTGCCTTCCGCAGTTGCCAATCCGTACAAAATATGCTCCGTGCCGATTTCGGGGTTTGCATATTTTTGCGCCGCGCTTTGAGCCGCCGCTAACGCTTTGTTTAAATTTTCCGATACGGGATATTGCATATGTTTTTTCTCCTTCTAAAATATTTTTTTTATTAATGCTTGAGATTCTTCGAAGGGAGCGCGCTGAGCAATGATAACTCACTGCGTCCGCTAGAGTTCACTTCGGCTTTGCCTCGCTTTCGCTGAGCGGAATGACAAGTATGTTTTTTCTTTTCTTCCTGTCATTCTGAGTTTTACTCCAACGGTTGACTTACGAAGAATCTCTACTGCTTAATCTTTTTAATGCTTGAGATTCTTCAAGGGAAACGCGCTGGGGTCGGTGCTCAGAATGACAAAAATAACATTGCAATGCTAAAAATTATTTTTTTGCTATTGACGATAAAGTTTTGCTTACAAGCGCCGCTCTCATAATATCACGCTCCGAGCCTGAGATTTCTTTAAAAGATAGGTTTGTTATATTTGCGGGCTGAACCTGTGTTATAAGGCGGTCAAGTTTTACGGAATCGGTTATATTTATCATATTATAATAAGCTCCCAATTTCACTAAAGCTATATGCTGCATAAACTCTTTTGACGATATTTTGTAGGCGTTTGTAAGCACTCCGAAAGCCCTGAAAATTTTGTCCTTTAATTCATCTCCGCCTGTCTTTAAAAGAGAATCTCTCGCCTTAATTTCCGCATCTATTATATGGTTGACGCTTTGTAAAACCGATTCCAAAATCTGCCTCTCGCTCAGTCCCAAAGTTTTTTGATTTGATACCTGAAAATGTATCCCGACGAGTCGCTGCCCTCGCCGTAAACTCCGCGTATGGTCATATTAAGCCTTGCAACGGCGTTCACGCACGCCTCAAGACTGTTATAGATAGTTAACCCCGGAAGAAACATCATCGCTGACGCGCGCATTCCTGTGCCTAAATTCGTAGGGCAGGCGGTTAAAAAACCCAGCCGTTCATCAAAAGAAAAACGCACGCTTTTAGCCATAGTGTCGTCAATAAAGTTAAGCGTGTTATACGCCTCTTTTAGCGATAGCCCCGGCAGGATACATTGTTCCCTGATGTGGTCTTCCTCGTTTATCATTATACTTACCGTTTCGCTCTCGTTAATAACAACAGCGCCGCTGTTCCGGTTGTCTAAAAGGTCGGAAGAAATGAGGTGCTTTTCCATTAAAACACTGCCGTCGATTTCGCCGATTTCCGCCATTCTGTAAAGGTTAAAAGTATCGGTATGCGAGATTGCCGAAAATATGTCGTGCGGAATCGAGCGCGCCGTTTTGTCGTCTAATTTATTGGAAAAAGCCAAACCCTCAATATTACGCGCTAAGCGAATTCTTGAAGATATTACAACGTCGTTTATTTTGTCAGGCATAATTTTTAACTCCTTTGGCGTACGCCTAAGCCGCCAAACGTAAATTTGCTCATCCCAAAAAACGTAGTTTTTGGTTGCAAATTTAGCGGCGACTTAATTTGTTTGTTAATCCTTTTCTAGTTTTTGATTTGATTTTTTGGAGTTGAGATTCTTCGAAAGCCAACCTTTGGATCAATACTCAGAATGACAAAAAATTGTATGTTATTGTTACTCCTGTCATTCTGAGCTTAACTCCAGCGCACTTCTTACGAAGAATCTCAACATATTAACTTTTTAAAGCTCGTAATTTTTGCGATAGCTCTTCAGCCCGTTCAAAATCTTCGACCTCCACCGCGCGGGCAAGCTCGCGTTTTACCCGTTCGATTTCTTCGCTTTTTGCCGTATCAATGACTTCGCCGCTTGGGTTTTTGCCTGTATGACGCGTGTCGTTCTGCATTTTTTGAATTACGGGAAGAACTACCTGCTGCAAGTTTTTATAGCATTGCGAACAGCCGACATAGCCTGTTTCTAAAAACTCGTCCGCCGTTGTTCCGCAGGTAAAGCATTTTAGAACCGAGCGCTTTGGATGCGGGTATTCAAAAAGATTTTTAAAGCCCGAAAAGAATTCGCCTATTTCGCCTAAATTGTTACTTGACGCGGCGGAATTTTGCTTTTTATAGCAGTCCTGACAAAGATGCTTTTCGTTTGTCAGCCCGTTAACTTTTTTTATTGAGTGATATGTCGCCTCTTTGGCTTTGCAATCGTCACACAGCATATTTTTTCTCCTTGACTTATTTACTTTTAATCTTCTATATCTGAATCTGAATTTGAGTCGGCGCGCAATAATGAAAGCAGTACTGATTTTAAAATGCTTGAGCGCAGCCTGTCCTTTATTACCGTCGGCGCTATTAGTGCCTTATCGGATAATACAACCTTTAATATTTCCGCCTCGCCCTCAGATAAAATTTCGTCGTATATCATTCTGTCTAAAACCTGCGACGCTTTTAAATAACTTATGCCTTGCGCGAATGAACAGTTCATAAAATCATCGTAAACCTGCGACGGCGTTTGATTAAGCCGCGCTACCGTAACGCTTCCCCCGCCTCCGCGCTTTGATTCTATTATATAGCCGCGTTCAGGCGTAAAACGCGTTGACAGCACATAGTTAATCTGGCTTGGCGCGCAAGAAAAGAAAGCGGCAAGCTCGTTGCGCGATAAAATAAGCTTTTCGTTTTCGCCAAGCGTCTGCAATAAAAATTCTTCTATTATGTCACTTATATTCGCCATATTAACCTCCTATGCTTTATTTAAAAGAAATTACGGAACTAAAAATTTTAATCGTCAATAAATTCCAACAAAAAGTTTGACTATCTTTGACCTTACACTTATTATAAAATGTAAATATAGGTTTGTCAATAGTTTTTTTAAAATTTTGCAAAAAAATAAAGCGTAAGTTTTTTCTTTACGCTTTATATATTATTTGATAAAAACAGGTTTAATAAACTTGAAACTGTAAACTAACTAATCTGAACAAGCTCAACGCTTGCCTGCGTGAGCATTTTAAGGGAAAATTCATCGGGATAGCCTTGTGAAAATACGATACGCTTTACCCCGGCGTTAATCAGCATTTTGGCGCAGATTGAACATGGCTGATGCGTACAGTACAATGTTCCGCCGTCTATGGATATGCCCATTTTTGCCGCCTGAATAATCGCGTTTTGCTCCGCGTGCGTAGCGTAGCATATTTCGTGGCACGTTCCGCTTGCAATATTTTGCTTTTTTCTTAGACACGACTGCCGTTCCTTACAAGACAAAATTCCGCTACTCGCCCCGTTATAGCCCGTTGTTAATACCCTGTTGTTTTTTACTATTACCGCGCCCACCTGACGGTTAGGCTGAAAACAGCTTGACCACGACGAAACAAGGCTTGCCATTTCCACAAAACGTTTGTCCCACTTGTCACATTCGCTCAATGCTATTTTTTTTACCGCATTATCAATTTTATCCAAATTTTACGACCTCTTTTTTCTTTTTCATTATATCAAACACGGTAAATAAATGCAATAAATTTTTCATTTTTTTGTGTTGAAAATTGCTTGATTTTTTAGAGTGTTTGGGCTATCATAATATCAAAATATAAATTAACAAGGAGAAAAGAACAGTTATGAAAATTAAACCCTTGTTTGACAGAATTGTTATCGAAGCGATAGATTCTGAAGAAAAAACAAAAAAGCGGTATCGTGCTGCTGGCAAAAGACCAGGAAAAGCCGCAGATGGCAAAGGTTATTGCGGTAGGCCCGGGCGGACTAATCGACGGCAAAGAAGTTATTATGCAGATTAAGGTCGGCGACAAGATTTTATATTCTAAATATGCAGGCTCGGAATTTAAAATTGACGGCAAAGAAGTTACAATTATGCGCCAAAGCGACGTTCTTGCAATAGTTGAATAAGAATTTTAAAGGAGTAAATTAAAATGGCTAAACAGATAAAAACAGGCGAAGCTGCCAGAAAAGCACTTGAAACAGGCGTTAACACCCTTGCGGATACCGTAAAAATTACATTAGGCCCAAAAGGCAGAAACGTAGTACTTGGTAAAAAATACGGCACTCCCCTCATTACTAACGACGGCGTTACAATCGCTAAGGAAATTGAGCTTGAGGACGCGTTCGAGAATATGGGCGCACAGGTTTTAAAAGAAGTCTGCACAAAAACTAACGACGTTGCCGGCGACGGTACCACTACCGCTGGCGCAGGCTATCATTAAAGAAGGTCTGAAAAACGTTGCGGCGGGCGCAAACCCTATGATTTTGAAAAAGGGTATTGCTTCGGCTTCAAACGTAGTAGTTGACGTTTTGCAAACTATTTCTAAACCAGTCAGCACAAAAATGTCCATAAATCAGGTTGCAAGCAATTCCGCTAGCGACGAAACCGTAGGCACTTTGATTGCCGAGGCTATGGAAAAAGTCGGAAACGACGGCGTAATAACGGTTGAAGAATCTAAAACTATGGATACTAACCTGAACATCGTTGAGGGTATGCAGTTTGACAGAGGCTACGCGTCCGCTTATATGGTTACAAATTCCGATAAAATGGAAGCAGTTTTGGAAAATCCCGTAATTCTTATTACCGATAAGAAAATCAGCAATATTCAGGAAATCCTGCCTATTTTGGAACAGGTTGTAAACGCAGGCGCAAAGCTTTTGATTATTGCCGACGATTTTGAGAGCGAAGCGCTGCAACCTTAGTTGTTAACAAATTGCGCGGAACGTTTAACTGCGTAGCGGTTAAAGCGCCGGGCTTTGGCGACAGACGTAAAGAACTCTTAAAAGATATCGCAATTTTAACGGGCGGTCAGGTTATATCAGAGGAAATGGGTATTGACTTTAAAGAAGTTACGCTTAATATGCTAGGCAGGGCTAAACAGGTTAAGGTTGACAAAGACAACACTACTATTGTTGAAGGGAACGGCAGCGCGGCAGACCTTAAGGCAAGAATTAAATCTATACGCGCTCAAATGGAAGTTACTACCTCCGACTACGACAAGGAAAAGCTTGCGGAACGTCTTGCAAAGCTTGCGGGAGGAGTTGCGGTTATCAACGTGGGCGCGGCTACCGAAGTTGAAATGAAAGAGAAAAAACTGCGCATCGAGGACGCTTTGGCGGCTACGAGAGCGGCTGTTGAGGAAGGAATTGTTCCGGGCGGCGGAGTTGCGCTGCTGGCGGCTATTCCTGCCGTTAAAACTCATATCGAAACCTTTCGGGCGACGAAAAAACGGGCGCTGAAATTGTATTAAAATCATTAGAATCCCCTATCCGTCAAATTGCGGCTAACGCGGGCGTTGACGGCGGAGTTGTTGTAAACACAATTTTATCAAACGGCAAAAAAGCAAACTTTGGTTACGACGCGCTTAAAGACGAATACTGCGACATTGTTGCTAAAGGCATTATCGACCCTACTAAGGTTACACGTTCGGCGCTTCAAAACGCTTCAAGCGTTGCGGCAATCCTGCTTACTACCGAAAGCGTAGTTGCGGACCTTCCGGAGCCGGAACCTGCAATGCCTGCCGGCGGAATGGGCGGCGGCATGGGCGGAATGTATTAATACGGCGCTATCGCTACCGGCCAAACGTGAATTTGCTAAAAGCAAATTCAGCCGGACTTTTGGCTTCGCCACCGACCAAGTGCGATTGCTTTCGCAATCGGTCGGACTCTTTTAAAGAGTCCTCTCCCGAAATGAATTCGGAAAAGGCGAAAAATAATGCATAACGCATAATGTAAGGAAAATTAATAATTGAAAAGTTCCCTCAAAGCTAACAGCCTAGAGGGAACTTTTTATATATTACAAGGTACTTAAGATATTAAAAGTTTTTTTCGATAACTTTAGAGAGACTAAAAGGTATCTAAAAAACTTTTTGATAAATTAGTTTATTACCTTGTAAATCTATATTGTGAAGATTTATTAAAAATTATTCAAGAATTTTAAATTTTTAAAAATTAAGATTAATTTTTCAAGCAGTTGAGATTCTTCATGGGTAGCGCGCTAGGGTTAATAACTCACTTCGTTCGTTGGCGTTCACTTCGGCTTCGCCTCGTTCGGCTGAGCAGAATGACAGAAATATTTTAGCTTTGCTTTCTCCTGTCATTCTGAGCCTTTCTCCAAAGGTTGGCTATCGAAGAATCTCAACTTATAAAAAACCTAATCTTCTAATCCTAACAAATAATCCGCCGAAACTCCAAAAAATTGAGCAAGCCTTACAATCTCTTCAGCTTTAACATCACTTATATCATTTTCCCATCTGCAAATTGTTGCATCGCTTACACCAACAAGTTTTCCCAATGCCATTGTAGATAATTTTTTTTCAATTCTTAATTCTTTTAATCTTTCGCCAAAAATTTTCATATCCACATTATATTACACAAGTGTATTGAAATCAGTTGACAATACACTTGTGTAGTGATAAAATTTTCTTATTACATAAATGTAGTAAGGAGAAATAAAATGGAAAAATCAATAATCAGAGAAATTTATTACGGAAAAAGAGGAAGAGATGAAAAAGTAAAACTGACTGAGGAGTTTAAAAGTCTTTCTGAAAAAATAAGAAGAGTAGATGACAAGCTGTTACCAAAGCTAAGCGGCGAAACGCTTGAACTATATAAAAAAATTGACGACTTAACAACGGAAAAAAATGCCGAAGAAGTAACGTCAAATTTTGTAGAAGGCTTTAAAATAGGACTACTTATAGGAATAGAGTGTTCTAAGGAAGAAAATGACTTTTAATATGTTGAGATTCTTCGTCAGCAACCTCCGGGGCAATGCTCAGAATGACAGAAAAGCAGTTGAGATTCTTCGTTAGCCAACCTTTGGAGCAAGACTCAGAATGACAAATCTTTTTTCTGTCATTCTGAGCCTACCCAAGCGCGCTACCCTCGAAGAATCTCAACTGATTAAAAATAATTTAATTCGCCTTTTTCGAATTCATTTCGGAAAAGGACTCACTAAAAGAGTCCGACTGAATTTGCTTTAGCAAATTCACGCTTGGTCGGAGCCGATAGGCTAAATCGGCTGTATCGACACCATTCCATTTTCGGCTATTACTTTTGATTTGCCTACGGGAACTATAAAGAAATATTTTGTTGTCTGCTTGTTATGCGGAATATTGAGATTAATAGTAATGCTTGCGTGAGCGTCTATTAAAAATTCACAGCCCGTACGGGATTCTATAAATCCGCGCACGACAAATTTGCCGCCGACGCCGCGGAAAACGTCCACGTTATCAATGATTAACATTGTTGAATTGTCGTTAATGTCTATGCTGTATGAACGGTTTAAAATTTTAAGGTTAGAAAGAGAATTGTTGCCCCCTACAAACGTACCGAATTTGAGGGCAAAGGTTTTCAAGTCGTTACGGAAATACTCTAAATCAATAAGCTCCTGCATACCAATTAGAACAAGCATATTGCCGTTGCTTGAAAGATAGTTTTTCGCTTTGTAGCGCTTTCCGTTAGGCAAATACATCGAATAGTTTTCGACGTTATCGTCCTCGTTATTTGCCCAAAGTTTTGCGCTTTTGAGCGCAAGCTCGCCTGCTATCTCGTCTAAGCCGTACCTACTAAGCCCCTGATAAATAATATAATTAACATAAGGGACAATACTGCCGCGGTATTCTAGGTACGGGGGCATAATTTCGCCGTTATTGTTAGGCTTGCCTTTTTTACCGTATTCCCTGTTGCTCATAATAAGCGTAGGCACTAGATATTGCCCCCAAAACTTTGCAGGGTCGGTCAGGTTATTAATCAGCGCGGAAAGCTTATCGTTTGTATCTACCGCGCCCGCAATAAGCGGATAAAAACTTGTCGCACCGTAAGCAGACGCCCACTGCCCTGTTACATATTTATTAGTATACAAGCCCTCGCGCTCGTTCCAGAAAGTATCGTTTATAAGCTGTATCATTTCGGCTTTTGCTTTTTCGTATTTCGGGCGCTCGCTTAAATCATACATAGCGCAAATACGCTCCAAAATATCAAAGGCAAGCAGTTTTAAGCAAGACATATCAAGACTGAACATCTGTATATCATTAAATTTAATTTCTTTTAAAGGCGAATCCGACCATTTATAAGCTATTTCATTGCGGCTTGCGGATGAAACGATTAAGCCGCTTGCGGGCGGATACAATTTAGTCAATGTTTTATATAAAAGTAAAATTTCGCTTTTTTCCAACGCGTGAGAAAAACAATGCCAAATTGTCAGAACCGACAAAATTTTATCTTCTACGGTATATTTAAGTTGTTGCTTTGCCTTATCTATGCCCGTATATGTGCCAAGTATTGCACTGCAATTTTCTTCGGTGCCTTTAATATCAAAATGCTTGTTAAGGAGCGCACGCTGAGGCGAATATATTTCGGTTAAAAGATACGGATAATAAATCCTTGACCATAAAACCGAGTTAAGCATACGCTCCGCCGACGCGCCCAATGCACCTGTTCCCATTGTTTTATTTACGCCGTATCGTAGCTCCGCCGTTTCTATTAATTTTTTCACCTTATCAAGACGCGGAATTTCGGCGGAAAAAATGCTTTCGTCACCCACGCTTGCGTACAAATAAACGCTCGGCTGATTTTTATTTATGACAAATTCCATTATCGCTTCGTTAAAAGCGCCGTTCGCGCTGTCGGAGGGCTTATTGAAACTTTGCGCCATAAAATATTCGCGCTCTTTATAGTCGTCGCAGATTACAAGGTAGCGGTCTTTGAACACGGCGTTTGAATCGGTCAGATTTACAGTACCCGGTATAACCGCGGTATACGGACTCCTGCCCTTAACAAAATTATTTTCGATAGAAAGCTCGCCGTCATAGCCGTAGCAGGGATAAAAAATTATGCGCATACGCATTTTTTTGCGCGCGGAAACCTGCATACAAAGGCTTTGCTCGTTATGCCTCACCCATTTTACGCTTATCTGTCCGCTTGAAAAGTGAGCAAAACTGCCGTCGGCGGTATTAGCGCAGCTTGAACTGAGCGCTTTAGAAAAATCGTCGTTATCGAGCCACTTTTTACCGTCAAAACAGCTTACCTTAATGCCCCACATCGAGCCGAATTTTCCTACCAGCATTGCTCCGTTTATAGCTGAATAATCGTAACCTACGCCCTGAATATAACGCCCCGGAAAATTCTCGTCTCCAATCGGCGCGCCTTCGCTCTTTTCCTCGCTGAATTTGTCAAAAAACGGAGGCCTGAACGTAAAGCCGTATTCTTTATTTATATAACGCATTGTTGACCTCCTATTTTAATATTTTTACTGCATTAATTTAATACAACAATTTTGCGTTGTGCGGTAGGGTTAAAAACAATGAATTTGAACCTGTTATTGCAAAATTGCTGTTTTTTGAATTTTCGTTAGGCACAAGATATATTCTTTTTTCGCTCCACTGTTTTTCGCATTCATCCGCAAAATAGCGCCCGAGTATCATTTGCTCTACAAACTTAGGATTCAGATTAACTATCGCGCTTGAATAATTATTTTCGGCAAAAAGTGTTTTTAATGCGGATTTCATTTTCCGCGCGGTGTAAGAAACCGAGTGTGTTTTGCCGTTGCCGCTGCAATGCGGACAGTTATCAAATAAATATTCGAATATTTCGTTGCCTACTTTTTTACGTGTAATTTCGACAAGACCTAAACCCGACATATCAAGTACGCGTGTTTTTATCCTGTCGAATAAAGCTTCTTTTTTGAGCGCGTCCACAACTTCTGTCCTGTGCTGCTCCACAACCATATCGATAAAATCAACAACAATAATTCCGCCTATATTTCTAAGCCTTAGCTGCCTTGCGATTTCTTTTGCCGCTTCCATATTTGTTGCAAAAACTGTTTCTTCGTGGTCGGTAAAGCCTTTAAATTTGCCCGTATTGACGTCAATTGCGGTCAGCGCTTCGGTCTTTTCTATTACTATCGCTTCCGCCGGAGGGCAATTCGATTTTGCTTTCCATAAGCTTATCAAGCTCTTTGGTTACGCCGAAAACTTCCATCATATCGTAGTCGCTTTCGTAGTACTGCACTAAGTCAAAAAATTTTGACTTTTGTTTTTTAAAGCTTTTTTTTAGCTGTTCAACGGTTTTAGCGTCGTTGCAAATTATGCTTTCCACATTACTATAAAGCATATCGCGCACCGAACGGAATAAAAGATTACCCTCGCTGTGAATAATCCCTACGCCTTCCGTTTCGTTAAAGGTTGCTTTTATGGTGTCATACAACTCCTGCATCTGCTTGGCTTCGCTTAATATATCGCTTTTTCTGGCGTCGATGCAAACGGTGCGCGCAATAAAGCCCTCACTCCGCAACTTGAATTTTTCGATAATTTTAGTTAAAGTTTCCCGTGTGTCCGCATCCGTTATTTTGTTTGATATACCGATAAAATCTATTGTGGGAAGATAAACGACATGGCGGGCGGGCAGCGAAATATTCATAGAAAGGCGCGCGCCTTTTGCGCCCGTTTCTTCCTTTGTTACCTGAACCATTACATAGTCGCCTTCTTTAATATTAAGCTGGCTTGGAATAACTCCGCTTTTGCGCAAATCGCTCCTGTCGTCAAGCGTTTCGCCAACATATAAAAATCCGTTTTTTTCAAGCCCGATATCCACAAACGCGGTTTGAAGCCCCTGCAAAACGTTAACGACTCTGCCTTTATAAATGTTTCCGCTCAAAAGATTTATATCGTTGAATTCAACATAAAACTCATTCAGCCGACCGTCCTCCAAGAGTGAGACGCTCGATAAATTTTTATCTATATCTATTAGTATCTGGCCGCGCTTCAATTTTTTTATTTCTCCGCTTTGAAAAGAATTTTTAACTGTTGAGATTCCTCGCTTCGCTCAGAATGACAGAAGAGGGAAATCTTTGAAAAGAATTTTATCTAAGTTTTCGCCGTTTTTGTCGTACACGCCGGTTCTTAATACCGATTTGAAATTTTGCGCGTTCAAGCCTTTCAACAGATGAGTTGCAAGCCTGTCCGCCCTTAGATTAGTATTACCGCAAGCAAGCGTAAAAAACAGCTTATCGGAACTATTTTTTATTGAATATACAAGGCTTTTAACGTCCTTACTTACTATTTCGTCCTTTGCCTTGTAGGTAATTACAAGTTCTTTGTCAGACATAACACTGCTTAAGTCGGTATGAGGAGGCAATTCCTCAAATAATGACACCGTATAATCGGCACTCGTCATCATATTGGCAACGTTTGGGTTATAATCAATATTGGCGCATTTTAAGATGGTAAAGCCTTTGGGCATAGAATTATTAATTTTTTCCATAAAAGTTTGTGCGTTTTCGTTTGAATCGGCTGTAAAGTATTCGCATACGCTAGCAGTACCAAGCGGCAGAGGCTGCCCGAAAAACAGCCGCGCGTGAGGGTTAAAGCCGTCGCTGAAATTTATTGAAAGCCCCGTGCGCCGTATCGCCATAGAAAGCGCGCGCAGGATATCAAGATGCGGAATATAGACGGACGAGTCTATTCTTGTGTACTTACATATTATCATAAGCACCGCCTTTTAGTCAATCCTGTTACGCCGCAAGCCTTACAATCGCCGCGGCAATCGGACGTCGTCTGTCCGCTGTAAGCTTTTTCACGTTCGTTAAGTAAAAACTTTTTGCTTACTCCCACGTTCACTATATCCCACGGCAATTCTTGTTCCGTATCGAAACCGCCTGTATAATTATCCAAACTCAGCCCGTTTTTCTCAAATGCGCTTTCCCATCTTTCATAATCGAAAAATTCCGTCCAGCCGTCAAATACCGCGCCACACTTGTATGCGTCGGTAATGACACCGCACAGCTCCCGCCCGCCCCTTGCAAACGCGGCCTCAACACGCGAGGTTTTGCCGTCATGCCAGCTATATTTTATGCCCAGTTGTTTTAGCTTATCGCGCAAATAATTTTGAGCCGTCCTGATTTCTTCAAGTGAAATCTGCTTTTCCCATTGAAAAGGCGTAAAAGGCTTCGGCACAAAGGTTGAGGTCGACACGGACAGCGCAAGCGGTTTTCTTGCTTTTGAATGTTCTTTATAAAGCTTTTTAATGCGTACCGCTAAGGACACTATCGCTTCGATATCCTCTTTTGTTTCGGTAGGAAGCCCCAGCATAAAATATAGCTTAATTGACGAATAACCTTTTTCAAACGCGCAGGCGCACGAATTAAAAATATCTTCTTCCGTAACGTTTTTGTTTATTACGTCGCGCAGTCTTTGTGTACCGGCTTCGGGCGCAAATGTAAGCGAGTTCTTTCTTGAACTGTCTACAAAGTCAGCTTCAAAGCTGTCAACGCGCGTTGACGGCAGCGCAATCGTCACCTTTGCTTTGTCCGCAAGCGGTTTTATCTTTATTAAAAGCTCGCGCAAATGCGGATAATCACAGGTACTTAGAGAAGAAAGGGATATTTCGTCATAGCCGTTATTTATAATAAGCTCTTCGGCATATTTACAGAGCGTATCCACATTACGCTCACGGATTGGCCTGTAAATCATACCCGCCTGACAAAATCTGCAGCCTCTTGTGCAGCCGCGGAAAATTTCAAGCACCGCCCTGTTATGCACGGCTTCCATATTCGGTATCTGAATTTTTGTAGGAAAAAACGCTTTGTCGAGATCATTGATTATTGCGCGGTTAACATTTTTAGGATTTAAAGACGGCACCAGCACTCCTTCCAGTAAGGCGGCGCGCTTTAAAAATTCGGCTTTAGTTTTTTTGTCCCGCTTGTTTTTTATGTAAAGCTCCGCCAGCTTTTCCGTCACGTCCTCGCCGTCACCTATTACTATCAAATCAAAAATATCGTAAAGCGGCATAGGATTAACCGTGCAAGGCCCGCCCGCAATTATTATAGGGTCGCTTTCTTTTCTTTCACTTGACAAGTACGGAATTTTGCCTAAGTCTAGCATATACAAAATATTCGTATACGACAGCTCGTACTGAAGGCTGAAACCTACAATATCAAATTCGCTCATAGGCTTTCTTCGCTCTAATGAAAACAGCGGAATATCATTTTCGCGCATAAGGCCTGCCATATCCTGCCACGGCGCAAAGCAAAATTCGCAAGCGGTATCGCTTCGGTTATTCAGAATATTATATAAAATTTTAATACCTAAGTTGCTGTGCGCCACCTCGTAAACGTCGGGAAAGCACATTAAAAAGTTGAGCGGCGCGTTTTCTTTCATTAACGGCGTATTAAATTCGCCGCCGCAATACCGCGCCGGCTTGTCTGCTTTTAAAAGCACATCTTCTATTTTATCTTGTAATGTCTTTTGCATTTTTTATTCCTGCTATGTATTTAATTGCTGAACAGCATGTAAACAGAGTAAACAAACTCTGAAAACTCACGGTTTTTCAAATGTCCTATCGCAACGGTATTTACGTTGCCTAAATATATTCTGCCGTTTAATTTAATAAGGTCTTTATAGCGGTAAAATCTTATTTCACCAAGCGAAAGAACCTGTGCGTTATCGGATAAATCAGTTTTTGTAAATTCCGCCGCGCAAACGTACTCGCCCATTATCTTATAAATGCCGTTAGTAAAACCGTTTTTGTCCTTACCCAGCGTTTTAAATCCGTAATTTTTCATATTGCGTAAAAGCTTTTTTACGGTAGTAATAGTGCCGCCGTAGCGTGAAGTCGCGCCGATAAGCTTTTCGCTTTCCAGCGGATAATATACCTTCCTTTTCAGCTGTTCCAAGCTTTGCGTAATATTGAGCCGCTTTAGATACTCGTACCGCGTAGCAATTTCGGCGGGATGCAAAACTCCGATAAGCTTTCCGTCAAGATTACTTACAGCTTTGTTATCTAGGTCACAGACGCAGGAATTTTCGACAACAACAATATCAAAGGAATTATCGATATTATAAAGCGTAAAAAAAAGCGTTGCGGCAATTTCACATTTTTTCTTGTTGCGCAGTACTTCCTTACTAAACTCAGGGTACGAAAATTTTGTGCCGTTAATCATAGCATCGGTAAAAAAATCTTCATCGCTTTGTTTGCGTTCTTTTTTCTTAGCTTGGGAATCCTTAATAATTAGCGCTTTAAGTGTTTTTGATTTTTCGTTTTCACTGACCGCGTTTAAAAATTCTTTTGCTTTTGAGTCCGTTTTGTAAAGCAGTAAAAGCTTAATTATCGCCTGTTTTTGATTAAGCGAGGAATTGCCGTATAAATCTATAACGGTCTGCGTAACAGGATAACCGCCCGAAAATAAGAATTTTCTTATTGCGATTTTGTTAATGTTTTTTTCGTACAAAAGACGGTTAATAAGAATATTGAGCGTTCTTGACTTATCAATTTGGATAAGAATATCGTAATATCTGTACGCCTTATCGTACAATGTAAGCGCGGATAAAATCTTATCGTAATCCATCAAAAAATCGCGCCCGATTTTGTTAGAATCGGCACCGCCTTTACTTATTATATCTTTTAATTCCTCTATTTCCATTTATATATTCAGTATATCATAACACCGAATATATTTCAAGCTATTTTTATTTTGAAGTTAACTAAAACGCGTAGCTGCCACACAATTGCTAAAGCAGTGACTTCGTCTTCTGTTAGCTGAACAAGGCAAAGCCGAAGTGAACGCCAACGAAGTAGAATCTCAACTTACTTACAAACAGCGGTTGAGATCCTTCGAGGGGAGTGCGTTGGGGCCAATCTCAGGATGACGGAAAAAAATAACAGATTTGTCAGGTTATGCACTAGAGTCATCTCAGTATAACGGAAAAAATAACAGATTTGTCAGTTATGCGCTGAAGTCATCTCAGGATGACGGAAAAAAATAACAGATTTGTCAGGCGCTGGAATCATCTCAGGATGACGGAAAAAGATAACAGATTTGTCATTCTGAGCACGGCTCCAACGGTTGGCTATCGAAGAATCTCTACTCATTAAACTTCTTTTTTCGTTGAGACCCTTCAAGGGTTGTGCGCTGGAGTCATCTCAGGATGACGGAAAAAAATAACAGATTTGTCATTCTGAGCACGGCTCCAACGGTTGGCTATCGAAGAATCTCTACTCATTAAAAATTTTTTTTCGTTGAGACACTTCAAGAGTTGTGCGCTGGAGCCGAATAACTCGCTGCGCTCGTTGGCGTTCACTTCGGCTTTGCCTCGTTCGGCTAAGCAGGATGACAGAAAATTGGCAAAACTAATAGTTTTTGATATCACCTGCAATATTGGATTTAATACCTAATAGGAAAAAAGGCTTGCAGCGGCAAGCCTTTTTACTAGTAATTCATATTAACCTTGATAAATAATGTTTGCGTTGCAGTTATCTTTCCATCTGCTTTCACAAGCAGCATTAGCTTCCTCTTCGGATGAAAAGCCTTTGAGATAAATTGTCTGTGCGTCAGTCCACCATGAAAAAACAGTTCCGCTGATAAATGTCACGCTTGCGGGAATTTCAATGCTTACAAGGCTAAAGCAGTAGATGAATGCGGAATTCAATATACTTTCTAACCGGCTATTGTCTTCAAAAGTTACGCTCTCCAGACTTTCACATCTCCCGAATGCTCCAGTACTTAGAATTTTAACTCCTGCGGGAATGTTAATGCTTTTAAGCTTCCTGCACCACGCAAACGCTGCTGTATCTATTACCTCAATGCTTGCAGGTAATTTTACGCTTTCAAGATTATAGCAACTACGAAATGCATTGCTCCCTATGCTTGCAATCAAACTATTGTCTGAAAAAAGTATACCCGTAATAATTTGATTCGAATAAAATGCGTATGTTCTAATTGCCGTTATAGGTATACGGTTATAATAAGCGGGTATAAAGACTGATTCGCTTATCCCTTCGTAGCCTTTAATTTCGAATTCCTTTCCGTCATTAATAGATTGGAACAACAGCCCTTCCGTACCCGTAGCGTATAAAGCACGCGTTTCGTTGTGATTTTTATCGTTTCTGCAAGCTCTCATTTCTTCGCCGTCAGTCGTTTCGGTCGGCGCGGTTAGTGTAACCCATTCGCTGAAATCATGTCCTAGCGCTGCGGCAGAGTGTGTTTCAATATGCCCGTTGTCGTTGCGGCAAAATCTTGTTTCTTCGCCCTCTGTTTCGCACGTCGGCGCGGTCGTAACAACCCATTCGCCAAAATCGTGTCCCAAGGCATCAACAGAGCGTATATCGGTATGACTGTCATTACGCTTGCAAACTACGGTTTCTACGCCGGACGATGTGCAAGTCGGCGCAATTAAAATCTCCCACTCATCCCAATCGTGTCCTAAAGCTGCAATGGGACGCATATCAAAATTGCTGCAAGTTTTACAAATTACTTTTTGGACTCCCGCAACTGAGCAGGAAGGTTCTGTCACTGTTTCCGGCTCTCCCCAAATATGTCCGGTCGCCGTAATTGTTCGCGTTTCAATAAGCGTACTGTCGCTTTTACTTACACGTGTTTCCTCGCCGTCAGTTTCACAGGTTGGTGAGGTTGTTAATTGCCATTCTCCAAAATCAATGGTTTGCGTTTCACTGCCGGCGTTTTTCTTGCACGCCGTAAGAGTGAGCGCGCACATTGCCGCAGCAATTATTAAAAATATGATTTTCTTTTTCATTAATATATACTTCCCCTAATAATGTTATTATAGCATATATTAATTTTATATGTCAATAGTGATATAGGTTCTATTCAGGTATTTTGCACATGCCTATTTACCGCCTTTAATGCCGAAGCTTTGACAATACGCTTTCGCTTGATGCGCTTTTTGCCATAAGACTTTCTAATTCGGTTTCATTAATTTGTCCGACGGGTTTGAAATTCTTATCTACAAATGTAAATTTGTGATAATAGTTGCCGTTGAGCATACGCATTATTTCAACAAAAGTAATGTCGTCTTTAACTATTATTTCTTTTACCGATATGCCGTTTTTCAATTTTTCAGACCTGTACGCCATAGAATACAACCTTTGATATTTTGAATTTTTATCGGGAAAAATTGTGCTTAAGAAAATAAAAGTGGCGATAAGCCCGAACGAAAAATTAATGCCTTTAATGAACGTAATAATAAACGCAGAGGCAAATACAAGTGCAAACACAGTGCCGATAATCCGCATATAAAAATATACTTTTTCGCGTTTTACATAGCGCGAAACGATTGCCAAAAAAGCGCGCCCGCCGTCAAGAGGAAAGATTGGAAGCAGGTTAAAAAGCGCGGTGCAGGCATTGGCTATAACGAAAGTTTCACTAAAGAAATAAGTCGACGGAATAAGCCACCACAGCGCTACGAAAACTATCGCAAATATAATGTTAATAAGCGGGCCTGCCAGCGCGATAAGCACTTCGTCGCTCCATTTAACGCCCTCAAAGGCGCCTGTAAGACTTGCGCCGTGCGGCATCAGCTTAATTACGTTAAGCGAATATCCAAGCCTGTTAGAAGCCTGACCGTGGGCGAACTCATGAAATATTATAACTATAAAATAACTTAAGAACTCTAATCCGTAGCCTAATAAAATAAGAACCAGCGCCATTAAAACAAGAAGCGGCGAGACCTTAATTTTCATTGCCGCCGCCGCCCGTTTCTATCAAGGCTTTTATTAAAGAAACAAGCTGTATTTCGCCAATATCTTCTTTGTTTGCCGTCGTTCGCAAATCATAGGTCACGGCGGCTTTTATAGTTTTTAGCGCGGATTCGACATGAGTATTTTTAATGGTTTTCAACAAAAAAAGCGTGCATAAAATCAGCACGGCGCAAAATAATCTCATTAAAAACCCGCTGCCGCCTTTGCCGCTTTTTTTTTTTTTTTCAACCGGCTTTTTATCTTGCATAGGCGCGGCGGCAGCTTGTACAACGGGTATTCCGTCATATTTAGATACTACATAAAATTCTTCTTTCATACTAATTTATATGAACGGCTTGTCCGGAATATGCTTATTATTTAGGAGAGTAGAATATTTTGCAGTGATGTCAACGGAGTGTGCGCAGAGTGGTGTTTAGACGGGCAACAGGCGGCATTTTGACGAAGGGCGTGTACTTCACGTACACAACCTCAGGCAAACTGACGCACGTAGCCCGTATCAATACCGCTATGTGTGCACTCAATTTACTCTATCATTTTGCCCGGACTTATTAGGCAATCGGTTGTAACTCCAATCTCAAAATTGTACTCTCCGTCAGGGCTTACGGCTAAATTAATATTGATATTTTGCGGCTCGACATACATATAGTTTTTTAGAAGTTCAGTCAAATCGCTTTTTAAAACAATAAGCAGTTTATCAACATTATTTGTCCTGTCCGTCAGCATTACGTTTTTCAGCCTGTCCTGTATAAGCTCTCTTTGTGATTTCATTATATTATTTTCCTCAAGTTTCTTTTAAGCCCGCCCCACAACCCCTTGTACTTTTTTGTTACGTCGAACATAACGCTTGTGCCGTTGTGAAGATTTTTTGCTAAGATTTCGAGCGCTTCCCAGCCCTCGCTTTTTTTGTCGACTATAAGCCCTAAGTTACTCAAAAGGTTGATTGCGTCGTCTTCGGGAATAATACCCAGCGGCGGAACTTTCAAAATTTTTGCTACATCCTTATGGTCGACCATTTCGTTATTTAGAATAAGGTCTCCCCTTGCGCGGTTTATTATTACGCTTAAATTTTTCATCTGATAGCTTTTTAAAAGGTTTATTACCTTATCGGCGTCACGTATTGCCGAGATATGCGGCGTTATTACTACAATCGCCTCACTGCAAGCCTGCACCGCCCTGTGAAAGCCTGTTTCTATCCCTGCCGGACAATCTACAAGGATATAGTCAAATGATTGTGACAAAAGGTTAATTACAGCTTTAATATTCTGCCCGTTGACAAGTGAG